>CM035273.1:1954284-1966091 GCA_020226075.1 Hydropotes inermis | reverse complement strand
TGTGTGTGTATGCGCATGTGTGTGTAACTGAATCAGTTTGCTCTGCAGGAGTAACTGACACAACACTGTAAATCAAATCTACTTCAATTAAAAAATCAAATTAAAAAAATAAAGTCACAGTAAAATAAAACAAAGTAAAATAAAAATCACAAACAGATACATGCATAAGAAAAAAGCATCATGAACAACTATCAGAAATGGCATAGTAGAACTGAACCTACAGGCTTCAAATTTTAAAGTGATCAACAGACATAATATTGTACATCAACTCTATTTCAGTTCCTCAAAAGTCTAAAAATTATCAGACACACAATATAAAATTAAAAATATAATAGAAAAAATATATGTATATATAATAGAAGGAAACAAGTATGTAAACTGTGAGCAAGATGAGCCAGATTAGATACAGAAAATGAAAAAGACTGAAAAACCTGTCAACTGTAGCACATAAAAATATAGAGACAGAAAATGTGAAAAAAGAGGTTAAAATGCAGAGAAGACCACTGAAGTCTAATATGTACCTAATCTAAAATTCAAAAATAGGAAAAAAAAAACTACACAACAGAGACAGTACTCTGAGAATCTTCTCGAACTGATGAAAGAAATCAGTCCACAAATTCACAAAACAAACAAAAAATCCTAAGCAAAATAAATACATAAAAAAGAAATTCACACCTATAGGCACTTTATAATAAAACCAAAGAATGCCAAAGACAAAAAGAATATCTTCAAAGCAGCCATACCGTACTTTTGAAAACAGAATACCTTTGAAGACAAGTGGGAATTAGATTTAGTATTTAGATTAGATTTGTCTTCTGCTGCTTCCTAGCAGCAGAAGACAAAAAACAATGGAACATTTCTAATATGATGAGAGAAAATAACCAGAATTTTTTAAAATAATTTTTCTTGTTTATTTATTTTTGGCCACATTGAGTCTCTTCTCTAGTTGCGGCTCCCATGCTACTCACTGCAGCTTCTTATTGCGACGCATCTTCTTTTTGTGGCTGAGCACAGGCTCAGGGTTGCAGGCGTCCATGGCTGGGGCTTTGGAGCACAGGCTGAATAGCTGCAGCACGCAAACTCAGTTACTCCACGGCATGTGGGGTCTTCCTGGCTCAGGGATCGAACCTGTGTCTCTTGCATTGGCACGAGGATTCTGTACCATGGAGCCCCAGGGAAGCCCTAAGCTGAATTTTATACCTAACAAAAATATATTTTATACCTAGCAAAACTATACTTTAAGGGACAGAGACAGAGAGAGAGAAAAAGGGAATGAATTAGAATTTTCCAACAAACAATAGGCAAAATAGGTCTCCTTCAACTGATTCTCACTTAATGAAATCTATGAAGAGAAATAATGGCAGGGAAGGGAGGGCGCACGTCAAGGAAGGAACTACAAGCACAGAAGGTGGTAAATACATGGGTAAATCTGAACAAACATTTATACTTTAAAATGATAACATCTAACCAACAAGGCTAAAAAAAAAAACACAGAATTAAAACACTGGGTGAAAAATGGGACCCAAGCTAGCAGGGGAGGGGGGTGAGGGGTGGAAATGACTGGAATTGAATGATAAAGTGCCTGCATTGTTTACGAGGAGAGGAAGGATACTGATTCCCTTCAAACTCTTATGTATGCATGCTGAAATGTCTAGAGAACCACTGAAAGAATAATAATAGAGTGTAAACCTTCCAAACTACTATAGCATAATATATGAAATAAGGGGAAAAGTTAACTTAATAGAAGATAAGAAATGAAAGAAAAAGAAACATGAAGAGGTAGGACAAGTTGAAAGAATGAAATAACATGAAGGAATACAATGAAATAAATCTGAAATTGCAACAAATATAAATGGATTATATATTTCATTTAAAAGATATTACAGACTTCACAAAAAGATCCAGCATTATGTCACTTATAAAAGATGCATCTAAAATACAGGACATAGGGCTTCCCTGGTGGAATCTGCCTGCCAGTGCAGGAGACATGGGTTTGATCCCTAGTCCAGGAAGATTCCACATGCCGCAGGGCAGCTAAACCCTTGCACCACAACTATGGAGCCTATGCTCCAGAGCCCGGGAACCACAACTGCTGAACCTACGCAACGCAGCTACTGACGCCCAGGAGCCCTAGAGCCGGTGTTCCACGGCAAGAGAAGCCACACGATGAGAGGCCCCTGCGTGGCGAGTAGATAGCAGACCCCGCCCGCTGCACCTGGACAAAGCCCGACGACCACCAAGGGCCAGCAGAGCCAAAGATGAGCAAATAAATGAAAGCATTTAAAAATACAATACAGGATGTGGAGAGTCTGAAAAAAGAACGGAAACCTAATAGGAAAAACTAACAACGAAGAAGCTGATTATATCCCACAGATGCCACACAAAATACACTTTTAAGACAAAACTGCTGTGAGATATAAAGTGAACTACTTCATAATAATAAAAATATTCAAATCTCCAAGAAGGTGCAAGAATTCTAAATGTGTATATATCAAATAGTGTAACTTCAAAATATATCCAGAAAAAAATCATAATCTATCATCTTAGTAAGAGATTTTCAACACACTTTTCTCAGCTAAAAAAGTAGATCAAATTAGGATAGTGATCATCCTACGAAAGACGGTGGCTCAGGCCCATGAGGGGACTTCTTGGGTGAAGCTAACATTCTATTTTTTTAATATAGCTGCTGGTTACATAGGTGTACTCGCTTAAAAAACCATCTGTCTACAAATGTAACCACAGGCAAATACACACACAGCACATGTTTACATATATATATAAATATACACATCTATATCCATATATATTACAAATGGTGTGCATTTGTGTGTATACGTGCATAATGTTTCCATTTATATGAAAGCACACACAACTAAACCATATGCAGTTTCACAATAAAAAAGTATGTGGCAACATTATAAAGAAAAACAAGGATACAAACCAGAAACAATACACTTCACATCTACTTACATCCAAGCAGAAAGAATTCTGCCATTCTTAGCTGCAAGGGAGTCTCAGAAACAAGGTAGTTAATGGACATATGTTGGAAGCTAGTAGACTCTGCCACAGGCAGAAATTCCACAGCCTTGAAAGTCAGGGATGGGATTTTCACCCTTTACAGGAGTCCAGAAGACCCAGCTCAGAGAACAGACCCGCAGACAGTAGGAGATGCTGCCTTCACCCATGAGGGACAGTGAAGTCCCTAATCTTTCTGCCTGGATGGTGGAAGGATGGGATGGTGGAGGGGAAGTGAAAGAAGAGCCCACCCCTTCCTGAGTCCAGTGAATGATGGCAAAGAGAAAGCAGATAAGAAGACAGTGCAGACTGCTTGTCTGACTTCTCCCTGGGGGATTCTGCCTCTTGATAGAGGAGGTACCTCTGAGGACAGAGGGATGTCCTTGTGCCCACAGCCCTCCAGCATCCGAGGCCTTAGAAAGAGGAGGGAGAAGAAGCCTAAATCCCCTCTTTCGAGCAGTTTAGGGACAGAGGTCTTCAGCAGGATGGAAGAAGGCAAGGAGTTAGGAGGGACAGAACCCCCAGGAGGTTCCCGGCTATATTCTCAGAGTCAGGCACCAAAACTCAAGATGAGGAGCTGACCACGAGGTGGATTTCAAAGACAGCAGCAAGGAACCCTGGCGACAAATGAGACACACGGCCCGCGAAACACGGTAGCCAGGGGTGGGGGCAGGGTTTAGGGCGGGAAGAATGGACTGCCCCCCACTGGTGGCCCACCTTCCCCCCACTTCCTGGGGTCATCTCCCAGATAAACTACCCACCCTGGAATCCTCCTGGCAGGGACAACTGTGAAACTAAAACAGGCATTTATACCTGCAGAGAGGAACTCAGGGAGGGTGCCACTTGCGTCTGTCAAGATCAGTTTAGAACACGAACTTCACAAGGGCCACACTGGGGCATACTCCCAGTTTAAGAAGCCAGTCCGTTAGGCAACGGATGGCAGACTCTGCCAGCGACCGCATCCCCTTAACATCCCTACCACAGAGCATAGTCCCCGGGGCGCAGCAGTCACTCACTAACTGTTCATTCAATGAATGGGTGTACGATTCGTTTCCCCAGACTGGCGCAGATATACCTTGGGCATGTCCCTAGATCAATTCTTAGAAATGATTTCACAGGCAAAATCTGTGACAGCCTGCATGTGAAGTATGAATTAGTTACTGACCATTCACCTGAAATCTTCAAGAGAACTGGAAAGTGCCAGGCACCTGCATCGTTATTGAAAATGTCCACATCTGTTCCATTTCGAGTTCTAACCAGTCACATACATACCAGGCCAAGTGGGATGCCTGGCGAAGATCTAACTTGTCACGTTTCCTGTTTGCTAGCAGAAAAGCAGAGCTCCTTGCTTAGATGAGGAAATCAGACCAACCCAGTTTTGCTTGGTCTCTATAAACACATGTGGAGTTTGTACAACTTGTGGGTAAGGATGTCCCAGGAAGGAGGTAGTCAACACCCTCTTAATCTGACAATTTAAGCCAGTTTTTTTTTTGTTTTTCATTCCAAAAGAAATAAAGGAGATATCCCCATATTTGCATGTCAGAGTGTTTTAAGCAGTTCATGTGAATTAAAAAGACAGTGAAGGACAGGGGAACCTGGCGTGAAGCAGTCCACGGGGTCACAGAGAATCAGACACGACTGAGTGGCTCAACAACAATAAAAGAGAACGTTGTCTAGGAAGTCTGTCTTCATGGATGCCACCAAGAGAAATTCTAAATGCAATATTTGGGTAATTCAGGAAAATCACATCCCTGCATCAAGAGCCTTTTGTTTACCGACTCGGTGAATGCGCTCAGGGACGCATGAAGGGAAATTCAAACGATGAAGACGGATTAAGGAAGATAACCTCTGATGAGGGAGCTAAAATGTTGCTCCCATCAGTAATGGTCGGAAGATGTGGGAATACAGAACGTCAAGAAGTAAAACCCTACTTCTTGCCAAAATCAGAACAAATATTACCCCACCGTCACCCCTGCCATTTTTTCCCAGGAGGAGACTCCGTCTCAAGCAGGGACGGAGCTCTCAAGGATCGGCCCTGGAAGGGACACAGAGGAGCAGGCGTGCGGGGCCAGTGGGCTGGAAGATGCCTGCAGCTCGGAGTCAGGGGGCCTGAGGGTGAGAGCGAGGTGGCTACCAGAGGGTGTTGGCCCTGGAAACATAGTGACCTCGGTCTCTTCATCTGTAAAACGGCACATGAATGCATATTATCATTATTTCTTAGTAGCAGTAACATTATATTAATACTAGATTATCGTAAGAATCAATTGGGTCAGCACCTGATAAATGAAAAGCCCTTACCAATTTGAGGCGATTTTTCTGTATTATCCAATACTGCCAAACTTACCATGAGTAACTTACTTCTTTTCCGAGACCATTCTAAATGTTAAATCCAGTCCCATGAAACCATATGACAGTCTTAATTTAGAGCCATTATTTAAAAAGTGAAAGTGTTAACTAGTCATTAAATGGTAACTGTTTTCATTTTAAAGGCTGCAAAAACCTTAAGTTTGCCAAGTCAGAACATTTCAGAGTTTAAAGAGATATCTGAGGTTACCTAAAATGTAACCTTGTATAATATACTAAAAATTACCTCTTCAAGTAGGATTTGCTACTGTCTGAATTTTAAGATGTTTTGGAGAGATTGAACGCAGGAGGAGAAGGGGACGACAGAGGATGAGACGGTTGGATGGCATCACCGACTCAATGGACATGGGTTTGGGTAAACTCCGGGAGTTGGTGATGGACAGGGAGGCCTGGCGTGCTGCAGTCCATGGGGTCACAAAGAGTCAGACACGACTGCTGAGCAACTGAACTGAGTTGAATTTTAAGATAAAGTGCCATCTGCAAAGGTAACGAACACACACTAATACTTGGAGTCCTCCATTACCAACTTCAGCAAGGCCCCGGTAACTGGACAGCTTTGAGTTCCCAAACAACATCCCCAAGAACACTGGCAAGTAAACACTCACTGGAGGAGAATCCCTGGCCTGCTGCTATGAACATGCCCCGGGACAGCTCTGTTCGTTTTCTATGACGGGACACACTCCTTCTTCTTTGAAATGCAGGTGGGAGAAGGAATAAGATAGGTTTCCACAGCCCAAACGTGAAAACCTTTATTCAACTCAATTCAACAAACAAAAGTTAAACACAATCATTTTATCTGCCACCACAGCCAACTATTTTGTGCCTATACCAGCTTCATCTTTCTAGAGGAAATATCTTCTTTAAAAAAAGAAAAAGCTTCAGCACAAGTTGTTGGAAGATCTGTGGCTTCCCAGAATATCGATGACTTTGATCGCCACCTCCGACCCCATGCACAGTGGAACTAATAGGAGCCTGCAGACAGGAGGGGCTTCCCTGGCGGCTCAGACAGTCAAGAGTCCGCCTGCAATGCGGGAGACCCGGGTTCGATCCCTGGGTTGGGAAGATCCCCTGGAGAAGGAACGGCTACCCACTCCAGTATTCTTGCCTGGAGAATTCCATGGACAGAGGAGCCTGGCGGGCTGTGGTCCACGGGGTCGCAAGAGTGGGACAGGAGGTTATGCCTTCTACTCGTGTAAACTGTGCAGCCCCCAAGAAGCAACGCGAGGAGGTCTGCTGCGCCCAAAGCAGCATAGGGCTAAGCCTGCCGTCCGTGCGCCGTCCTTCTGCCACGACGCGTGTGCGATTCACGGAGATGTCAAAACTGGTGGGAGGCAAGGGGATCCCTCCTTCCATCACCCCTAGAAACCTTAGTATTCATGACCTCTGGGATGGAAAAAGGGGGACCCAACACTGCCATTTCAGTAAATCTCATAACAGAAGGGACAATCAGAGAGTATTTGGTGATATTCAGATATCATCTGCGTGTTATCATCTTCCTCTACACTGAAAACACTACTGTGACCGCCAGGCAGGTTACATAGCTTGGCAAACCTTCCTTTCATGAATGACACTTGATATGAAATCATCTTCACCGACAAATGGAGGGACAGTGATATAACACATCCTGAGGTGGCACCGGAATCAATCCACCGTCCAGGACGATGAGAATCCACTCGTCTCAAACACCTCCGCGCCGGCCCCGCAGCGTCTAGGAAAGGAGGCCCTTCACAAGCCTCCTCTGCCGATCCCTCGCCGCCGACACAGGCAGGCTTGTGCAGGCCGGCGCGGCCTGGCTCCACGCCGACCGGCTGCGCGGAGCCGCTGTCTGGCCCGTGTTTGCTCCCTGAGCACAGGCGGCCCCCTGCAACTGTCAGGGCAGAAGCTGGTTCTCTCTCCATCTCAGAAGTTCCAGGACTCTGCAGGCAATCCCCGGGCCTTCCTCAGAGACGGCCTGGGGCACTTCAATCACAGGGGTCCTAGGCTCCTAGGGCAGCGCCCAGCAGCGGAGCATGGACTCGGGGCTCCTGGCGCTGGGTTCCCGCCAAAGCACTTCTCTTTTTATTCCACTCACATATTAGGGTCTTGCATAAGATTCCATTTGGTGCTGACTATAAAACCAAAGTGACATCTTCAAAAATGTGTGAAAACCACTGCAACAAGCCCTCCCTAAGGCTCTCTTAATGCCCTCCCCAGGCCACCCCCTTCGAATGGAGGTTTATGTGCTTCTTTTCCTCTAAAGAACCTCTGCCTGTTTCCTCTTTCAAACTTTGAAACATGAATTGAAACTACTAAATATATTTATTTATAATGTTCAAAAATTAATCTGGAGGTTTGCACAACAAATCTTTTCAAGGTGAAGATTTGCTTTTCTCATATAGACTCCAGCCTGGCTTTGACTATACCCCCACCTCAAATTCCAACTCTCCCGTCTGCAATGGAGGCATACACCTGACATTTAATCCTTACGGATTCTGCTGTTACAAGCCAAGAGAGGAATGAAGCGGCCTCGTTCCCTTTACCTCTCCACAAACCTGGCATTTGATTGGTATTCTGGGCTAATTATTAGAAATTTGGCATAGTCATCAAAAAACACCAACTTCGGTCAGTGTCTATATATCTGACAACTGAAAATGAACTGGAATTTTACTGAACATCTTGTTAACATGTGTTGGTCAAATAAGTTGTACATAGCGGGATAATGATCAATTTTTCTAATCTCAAAGCCAAAAATAAATGAACAGAAATGCCAAAGATCTTAAGTAATTTAACTGTACTCCTCAATAGTCCATTTAAAAATGAAACGTTCTGAGCAAACTCCTTGACAGACCATGGAACATGAAGGCAGATTCTTGAAACCAACAAATCCCATTCATTTCCTTCAGTTTGTAAAAACAAGCAACTGACAAGTTTCCTGCCAATGAACATAGCAGAAGATAAGAAAGCTCCTTACAGGAAATCCTTTGCTAAAGAGAACAGTTATGCCATTAAGGTTAACCTTTTTCACCAAATCTCAATTAGTTAAACATCTGACCACATGGGATCATGAAATACATGCTAAATCACCCCCAGTGATGCTGTATTGGTTCTAATGTCTATATTTCCTATGACATAGATGCAGGGTGAAGAGAAGTGAAGTGAAGTGAAAGTCGCTCAGTCATGTCTGACTCTTTGCGACCCCCATGGACTATACAGTCCATGGAATTCTCCAGGCCAGAACACTGAAGTGGGTAGCCTTTCCCTTCTCCAGGGGATCTTCCCAACCCAGAGATCGAACCCAGGTCTCCCACATTGCAGGCGGATTCTTTACCAGCTGAGCCATAAGGGAAGCCCAGATGCAGGGTAGTAAGTAATTATTACAGTACATTTATGATTCTTTCCACCTCCTCTCCCTGCTCCCCCTCTATGCAATTAGTTGATGAAAACAAGGGAAATTTTCTGCTTGTTTTTTAAAAAGATCAAAGTGTTAGTTAATTGAGATTAAAATTGACCATTTTCAATTAAGATTAAGCAACACAAAGTTATAAATCATCATGACTGTAAGAAGGATACTTCTAAATGAATATCAAGCACTTCAAAATTTAAAGACCACCATGGACAAGATTAGAAAACATATAAGAAATGTACTGGCTTTATATTTACAAGCTTCAGTGTTGTTCCCCAAAGTCACAATTCAGCCTCCTTGGCTAATGTCTTGCTTAGCAAAGTGAAAGGGGGAGATCCCCAGACTTTTCCCCTTTCTTTCCTCTCCTCACTAAAACCACTACCAAGATACTGAACATATTCACAACCTTGAGCTGGGAGCCTCTCAATTATCCTAAAAATTAAAGCACTCTTCTCTAACCACAGAAAAGGAAACTTTTTCTAAGTTAACTGAATAATAATAATTGCAGTTTTGAAAGAGCTCTTAATTCCGTGTAGGAGTATCCTTCCCCTGCTCCGTTACTGAGAACACCCTTCCTTATCACCCAAAGCACCAGATTCGTCAACCATCCTGCACCAGGGAGCCTTAGCGCAAAGCTCCAAAATGCCACAGTTCTTTACATTCAGTTGCTACAGTTCAAGTTCGAAGTCTCTTGCAAACTGAAACTCCTCATTATACTGTCCCCACGTGACTCTTCCGCTCCAGGTAACAGCCTATAGTCTTTACAGCTCCACAAAGAGCAGACACACGAATCAGTTTGCTCCCACAATTAAGTGATCAAATACATGCTTCTCGGCCTTCCCCGGCGCAACTCCGAGGTAACAAAATGCAAAGTACTAAGCATGTGAGATCACCCTTGCTCTAAGCCCCTTTCCTCACATCTTTCCATAAAAACAGTTATGAAATCCAGGAGACTGCATTTTTGGTTGTTGTTGTAAAATGACCTTGATTTGACAGGCACGGTCTCAGGTTTCAACAGATGCTGTGGGAAAGCTTACAGAAGCCAGCGCGTTCTCCAGGCATCTGTGATGACATGCAGGCTTTTTTTTTTTTTAAGTGGTGGTTATGGTAGTGTATGTGTGTTGGGGGGGGTGGGGGGGAGGTTACTCGTTTCAGTTTCCATGACAACCATGTCTCTACTCATGGGTTATTAGATACCATCCACTTCCTGTGTCTAAATTTTTAAGCCAATCAGAAAAGTGTTTATACATTTAACAACTTCTGGGACTGTCTTTCTTTAATTGGGGTGTTTTAAGCCTCAAATGAAGTTGGCCACCAGCCTTATGTTTTTCCTCTTATATAGAACATTGCACATTTACCAATTCACATTCTTTTAAGGTGAGGGATGCCCTTTTTCTCTGAAAAGCATTCTCCTCAAACCAGATGTCACAATCTTATGAGTGCACAAAGATTTTGATTGTTAGCTCTTCATGGCCTTTTTCTTTCACTGTTACAGACTAAAACTGAGAAATTTAGTGCATGATACATGCACAAGACACTTACATTATCAAAGCAAAGATACAGTTAAGCACCCCTGGGCCGATGGTAATATTTAACTCTTGAGTTCCAAAAAAACGGTTAGGAAAAATTATTCTGAGTTGGACAACTTTGCATTCTACAACTCCCAAGCAGAAATCACCGAGATCGTATTGTAAAGTGATATGTCTACAAATGCAAGCTAGTAGCTGACGTCTGCAAAGAAATTTGTCACCAAAATGGCCTACTTTATCTGAACAGAAGCAAGAACAAAAAACTAAATACCAAGGTGTCTCAAGCCAAGCGCACCCGAGTTAAAAATCAACCTTGCAGAAGTCTGGGCCCGAGAAGGCTACTCTGAAATGACAGCATGATTTTCAAAGACGGTTTGGGGTGACTGTTCCCCTAAGTCTCCATCTAGCTGACCAATCGGCGAGACAGCAGAGTGGGCTGGAGTCGTTTGTGCAGCCTTCCGAGCTCTGCGCTCTCCCCTTCTAAGGCAGAGCAGGCGATCAATGAAAACCAGGGAACAAAAGGAATATAACAGGATGTCTCCCTTAGTGAAGGAAAATGATTCCCTTTTTCCTCAATGAGCCAGTCCCACCCAGCCCAGGACAGCTCCACATGGGAGCTCCCAGCAGATCAGACCTTGGGGCTGAAGCACATTTTATATTTGCAATTCTGTGTCCCAACTGCTGGCAAATGTGTCACCTTTAAGCACATCCTGTGACAGAGGGCTCCCGGAGCCCAACCAATTGAAACTAATAAATTAAATAAATTAATAATCCCACCACGAAAAGCTGCCGAGAAGAAGGACCGCGTTTTCCCTTCTCCAAATGTCAATCGGGCAGTATAAACAAAGCATGAAAAATAGTCTCTCCAGCCTTCCCAGCCAGGAATCATGGTTTTTCTCCGCCAAACAAGGCTTCTCCAAAAAGAGAAATATTCTTACTGCCTTCCAAGGAAACTCTCGTCTGTAGATGTCATATCAGGATAACCAGTTACAGTATTTGAAAAGAGGTTTAAACTGCCCCCAGATTTGACACTCTGTTTATAATTGATAGCAAAACAGTTGCGACAGCAATGCTGTAAACTCTGCCAGCCAAACTCCACATTTAACACATTAGTTCCTTGAAAATAAAAGTAATGTCTTGGGGAGCCCACAAAAGTAAAGACTCAGAAAGTAATTAACAGAATTACTGCAATTATTTGATCATTTTAATAAATTATCCACTTGTCTGCTGGGTTTTTTTTTTATTTTATTTTTTTTTTAAAGTGACTATCCACACATTCCCGAGAAACTTTTTTTTTTTTTTTAATGAACTTACTTTTGAGACAGAACTAATGAAAAATATGCAACTCGCCGTCCCCCGGATCTCTCCCGCGTCAAGTGCAGGCTATAAACCCATCCGAAGCCAGGCTGGGACACGGGGACGGACACCTTGGAAAGAGCCCCGGGTGCCCCCAAAATGCAGCAGAGCCCGAACAGCGAGGGCGCCCCGCGACGATGCCCAAGCAGAGCAGGGGCTGC
>CM035273.1:1867044-1953884 GCA_020226075.1 Hydropotes inermis | reverse complement strand
CCGCAGTTTCGCCTGCTGCACTTGAGACAGTCTACCGAGGGGTCCCTGCGGGATCCGGAGTGACAGGCTTCAAAAATGTAACGGCCCCCCAGAATTTTTTTTAAAGATCGAAAATGGTGTGTTTAAGTTTTGAGCAGTTTTCCAGTGATTTTTCCCCCCAACACGTCCTTCTGCATTTTGCTCTCACTTTATCATGTGCTATTTTAAATAACAAAGGCCCATATGGCTAAACACGTAGTCATTTGATTTTCAAAAGACCTCAAAAATTGCATCAGAATATGCACTCGTGTATCTCCTAAGAAATCAACGAGCAAGAATTAATGGTGGCATATGGCGCGCTTCGTGGAGGAAACTTAATTACAAATTAAAACAAATGCAAAAATTCACAAATTCACTAAACTGAAAGTAAGTGATGACCCTAGATGTATACACAAATCAGTTTATGTGCAATTAGGGGAAATGTAAGTTCTAGATTCCTCTAACTGCAGAAAGTCTGTTACAAGAAGAGATTTCCCTCATTTGCTCCCCAAAGGGCCTTCAGCACCCACTCAGCACAGTCGTTTCTTGAGGCCCACCTGGAAGGCAACTTTTAAACTTGCAAATGCTCATTTAAGAGGCCAATTCTATTAGCTCTTAATTCAAAATAAAAGTGCTTTAGTTTGGAAAGCCTGTTTAAAAGGCTTCAAGACTGGGAGTTTTCTTTCCGTCTTTGCTATCACCAAGTTTGAAGGTCACAATTCTGCAAAACTGCTAATAACAATGGCACCGTGGTTTGACACCAAAAGGAAAAGCAAATATGTTTTCTGAGTTTCTATTTTAGGAGCTCAAAAAGTCCCTTCGAAAATTACTCTTGCCCTCCTCCTTCCCAATTATAGCTAAATAAATGTAAAGGAAGATTTTTAGTACTAATTAAACATCAAAGGCACCTTTTCTGCTTCTTGATGTCCACGCAAAGAAATAGTTGTACTGTGTTACATTTGTCCATCTTCAAAGTCCTCCCGCAGACATCTCATGTAATCTTCACGCTACTTCTGTGGTAAAACAGACACTATAATCCCTGGTTTTCAAGCAAGGAAGTGGAGGTCCTGAAGACTACAGGGGCTTGTCCAAGATCACACAGCTGGTCCTTAGAGCAGCTGGGATCCGCAGCTGAGATCCCAGCATTTCCAACTGATTCCTGCTTGTTTCCAGTGCCCACCTGCCTCCCAGTTAACTATTTCTCTACAAACACTGGAAAATGAGGCACCCAAAACACAGGTTCCGGTAGTCACAACTTCTTACCTGTTGTAGCAGCGATCTACCAGAATGGAAATAAGAAGTTAGTTGCAAAGGGTTTCATCTCTGCTACACGAGAAAGCTGGCCAGTCAAGTTTCCGTCCTGTGGCGGCCCAGGGACAGACTGGAAACTGGAGCTCTGGGGCTACGCAGCGCCCTGTCAGCCGGACCTTCCACACTCATCAGAGGCTGACTCCGCGTGACGCGTGGAGGAGTGCGGTGTCCCCAGCCCCAGCGCTGAGAGTCCACGGGAGCTCTGGAACCCCAGAAGTCTCCGATGCCAGGTGGCCTGTTGGGGAGACTGGCCACCCTGTCCGGGCCTGCTGACAAGCGGGGCAGGACTTCTCAGCCCTCCTGCCCCCCTGGGAAAGTCAGCAGTCAGCTCTGTTTGTGACGCTCCACTTCCTCCTCCCCTCCGCCGAAAGGAAATGTGACTTCTCTGATGATGGGTCCCAAGCCACCTAAATACCAGCCAGGTGAGGGCTGGCTGACACTTAACGGAAAAGACAGAAATACCTGATTCTTAAAAAAAACGATTCTCTCCTTTTCTTATGCAGCTCCTAAGGAAGGGGTTAGGCATGGCAGTCCTTAGAAGACATGGCCTTGGACGGATTAATGCGAAACCTACTCGGTGAATTCACTTGACTCCTTTGTTGACAACTGGTCCCGGGACTTCCCCAGCAGTTACGTGATTAAGATTTTTGCCTTCCAGTGTAGGGGGTGTGGGTTCCATCCCTGGTTGGGGAACTAAGATGCCACAAACCTTGCAGCCAAAAATCCAGAGTATAAACAACATAAGCAGTAGTGTTCCAAATTCAATAAAGACTTAAACAAATTTTTTTTAATTAAAAAAAAAGAACTTATTATAGTCACACCATCCACTGTGGCCTTCACATGTTAACAAATGCTAGGCCAAAAGTCATCTTAGCACCAATAGGAGCTGATGAGAGACTGAACAGAAAAGCTAGTGGTGAGCAGTTCCTCAGAGCTACAGCGCACCAGAAGATGGACTGGTCAGAAGAAACCACCATTTATTTATTTATTCTGGAAACCTCACACGTTGAAAACCTGCAAGCAAGGTACTGTTCTAGGCTCTGAGTATAAAAAGTAAAAAATGCATCATACAGAGCCCTCAGACAGGCAAACAGTCACAGGGCGGCCGTGTGAACGCTGCGGGAAAACGATGTTACAGGTGCTCTCGGACGGCCTGGGACTACAGCAGCGTGGAGCAGGGCTTGGTTCCCAGCCAGAGACTGGGCTGGGCGGTGGTGGTGGTGGAAGCACCAGATCCTAGCCACTAGGCTTGTGATCAGTGACAAGGGCCCTGGGCCTTTGGCTTTGCAGAAAAGAATTCCCACAAAGACAGGAAGTGGTGAAACAAAGTACTTATTAAGAGGAAGAGAGCATAGTGTGTGTGGATAGGCACATGGGCAAACTTAGAGGCAGAGCTCCTGAGTCGTGCCCTCGGAAAGTCTGAATTGCTTTTATAGGGTATTTCTTCTGAGTTTCTTTGGCCAATCCTTTTGATTTGCCTGGTTCACAGTCTGTATCTGGTGTATCTCAGGATCCCCCCGGAGCTTCCCTGGTGGCTCAGATGGTAAAGAATCCACCTTCAATGCCGGAGGCCTGGGTTCAGTCCCTGGCTTGGGAAGATCCCCTGGAGAAGGGAATGGCAACCAACTCCAGTATTCTTGCCTAAAGAGTCCCATGGACAGAGGAGCCTGGTGGGGTACAGTCCATGGGGTCACAAAGAGTCAAACTCGACTGAAGCGAGTTAGTCCACAGGCACAGGATTCTCCCACGTGTACACACGCGTCTCTTAGCCAAGACAGATTTTACCAAAAAGGCGTCTGGGTAGAACATCCCTTGACATAAGTCTCCTTTGGCCTCCAAAGAGCCTTTCTGCGCATGTGTGGTCAGGGTGGTCTGCTGACGTCGAGAACGAGAACTGTGTGATCTAGGCAGGGCCCAGCCTCCTCCCGTAATCGTCCTGCTATTCTTGTCTTGGAGTTTCAGCCCATAGGGGAAGAATCTCCAATTGCTTTACCCTCTGGGGTGGGGCTCATCTATCTCCTGCCTCAGGCCCTGGGTCCTGTGGTCCATGCTGCAAGTCTTAGCCCAGGACGACTTCAGAGCCCGTCTCAGCCTCGCGCTCTGCTCTGTTTTGCTAGAAGCTGACTCTTACAGGCCGAGATTTACAAAATCCTGGGTCAGGTGGCTAATAGCTAGATATGGCCCATGAGCAGTGTTGGAGAAACAGTGGAAGGTGGGAGAAAAGTTAAGAGAATTTCTTCACCTCCCTCTTGCCTCTGACAGCATCTCTGGCCATGACTGCATCTGACCAAGGCTTCTGCCAGGTGATCCCAGCCGTTGGCTCAGTCTTCCCGTTAACTCTCCAGCTTAATGACGTGAATGACTTTCTGCTAAGATTAGTTGCTGGTAACTTCTTCCTCTCTTTGCATTTCAGATCCTCCATCTCCTGCAGGGCAATGCCCTGCATTAAATTCCTTCTGTGTACATCAGCAAATCCCAGTGGACTGGTAACTTACAAAGTGACCTGAGCAGTACTCCTCAAAAGGATGCATGCATGCTAAGTCGCTTCAGTCATGTCAGACTCTTTGCGATCCTGTGAACTGTAGCCCACCAGGCTCCTCTCTCCATGGGATTCTCCAGGCAAGAATACTGGAGTGGGTGGCCACGTCCTTCTCCAGGGGAAATTCGCAACCCAGGGATTGAACCCAGGTCTCCCGCATTGAAGATGGATTCTACCATCTTAGCCACCAGGGAAGCCCAAGTAGAGGCATTAAAAACCAGGAAACGCTGAGAAACTGTTACAGCAAAGAGGAGCTTTAAAGGGACATGACAATTCCGTGTGCTGCGGCAGACTGGATGGGATCAGGGACAGAAAAAGGACAGTAGGTAAAAACCAAGAAAATTTAAATGAAATACAGGTTCTAGCCGGTAATACTGTATCAATATTGGCTCATTAATTATAATAGTACCATACACTGACTTATAAGATTGTCGTAATATGGGAAAGTGAGTGTGAGATTGGGGGGGGGGGGGGGCTCTTTGTACTATTTTCTCAACTTTTTTGTCAGTTTAAACCTGTGATTTTTCAAAAGTCTATTTAAAAACAAACAAAAAAATCCTTCCATGGTAAACATTTGAAGTGGTTTTATTTTCCTACTATGGAAACCCCCACTGCCTCCCTTCCAAAGCAGGGGCTACGTCCGGCCTAGCAGATCTGGGGTTTTTTTTATTGGGACCTAGGACAGGGGGGTTCATGGTCCTGACATCAAGAAACCGCCCAGCAAGGGATCAAGCAGCTCTGGGAAGCCAGGACAAAACCTGAGTCTGAAGCCAGAATGTGGTCTGGGCAAGGCTGATGAGAGGCAGGAGATGGCTGTGAGCGGGGAAATGGAGAGAGCCGGCTCCTTGTGGAGCCAGGTCCAGGGGGAGCAGAGAGGCTGCTTGAGAGACTGTGGGGGGTGGGGCTGGCCCCACCTTTCGGGGTGGACCGAGAGGAGAGGAAGGGGGAGGGGGGCCTCAGGAGGAAGGGGGGAAGGAAGAACAGTAATAACAGCAGCTCAGAGGCGCTGAGTCATTGTACATGCATCTTCTCGTTTCTAGCCCCTTATAAGCAGGGTACTATTTTTATTTCCATTTTACAGATGAACAGACTTGCCCCAAAAGGCACAGATTATTTATAGGCAGAATAGCAGCCCAATTACAAGTCTGCAGGGCACAAAAAGAGGGTCAACAAGTCCCCATAGCGGGCAGACTCGGTAGACACCACGAGACTGCGTCTTCAAGGACCGATAGAGGTTAAGGTGTGAGCAAATGTGGGCAGAAGCAGGACTTCACGGAGGGGAGATCTTAAGTGTCGGCAAAGGCGAGGAGGGATGAAAGGCGGGTGGTCAGAGAGCCTCGTGGAGGGCAGGGAGGCTGAAAAGAGGGTTTCAAGGGAGGCTGTGCCTACAGGCCCCACCGGAGACGCGCAGGGCCGGTGACCCCCAGGTTTGCACTTGACCTGCACGTGGCGGACTCCTCTATCTCCCTTAAACCTTTGCTCCAGTGACCCCATCCTCAATGTCTCTTGAGCCTCCCCATTCTGCTGTACTTTTTTTCCTTTTCCCCCTTGTACTCACCCCTTAGTCATTTACTAATTGTTCATTGTCTCTCTCCCTTCACCACCGGCCCCCACGCAAGTAAAATTTTCACAAGGCCAGGAATCTGTTTTGTTCAGGGATCATTTCTAGGAATGCAAAACAGTATCCAGCCTACAGGAGGTGCTCGATAATTTTTTTAATGAATGAATTTAGTAAACAAAAAGGCATTTCTCTCAGCCAGGCTACTCCACAGAAACAGAACCAATAGGATGTAAAGATATATAGAAAGCAATTTATTGTAAGGCATTGGCTAGCATGATGATAGAGGTGAAGTCCCAAGATCTGCAGGCAGCAAGCTGGAGACCCAGGAGAACCAGTGGTGTAGTCTTGGTCTAAACAATGGCAGGCTCAAGGCCCAGGAAGTACAGATGTTTCAGCTGGGGTCTGAAGGCAGGAGGGAACTGATGTCCCAGTTCAAGGCAATCAGGCAGGAGGAATTCTTCCTTACTCAACCCTTTTGTCCTATTCAGGCCTTCAACTGAGGATATGAGGCCCACCCACATTAGGGAGGGCCATCTACTTTATCCAGTCTATTGAGTCAAATATCAATCTCATCCAAAACACCATCGCTGGTGTAACCAGATATGTGACCACATATCTAGATATCCCACGGTCCAGTCAAGTTGATAGGTAAAGCTCACCATCGTAGTATTAAAAGGGACTCTGTGTTTTACACTGGAGGAGGAAATGGCAACCCACTCCAGTATTCTTGTCTGAAGAATCCCATGGACAGAGGAGCCTGGCTGGCTACCGTCCTTGGGGTTGCATATAGCCAGACACGAATGAGCACCCACGCATATGTCTTAAAGGGCCATTCTAGACTGTAAGGAGAGTGATTTAGAAGGCAGCAAGACAAAGGCAGGGAGATTCATAAGGAAGTTACTGCTATATTAGCTTGGGCAAGAACAGATGCACACCTGTAGGAACCCCCTGTTGGCAGCTCCAGATGACCCCTCGGCGGCCCATGGGTGACGTGATGTTACATACACCAAGGGCATCACAGAGACACAGCTCCGGGATGAATCAGACTCCAGTGTCCAGAAAAGAGCCAACTGGAAGACTCTAGTGGGTCCTGGCCATTGAAAGTCCCTCTCTGGGGACCAGAGCATCTTCCAGCCTCTCTAACAGTTCAGCTGGAGTAGACACAAGTCGGGGTGGCTCCTTGACTCTACTTTGGAGGATTTTCCGTTGCACTTGATGGACGTGGTGTTGAACGGACCAGGCAGCTTATCGTGTGACCCTCATTCTCTGCCAGTACGATTGGCCCCGGGCTGGGCCCTTGACCCTGTACCAGGCCGATCAGAGTCTTCTAGAATTCCCTAATGGAACCCAGGGGAAGTAGGTCCCCTTCTGCTATGGTTTGCAAAGCTACAGGGTGCTGCCCACAGCCACACCCTCGGTTTGTGGCCTCAGGAGATGGGTCACGGCCCAACCATTAGCCCAAGCAGGACACAAAAATATGATGAAAGTGCAAGATAAACTCTGGATTATCCAAACACTCCTCTACTGCTCCACCGTCATAAACAGTTTAGAACAGCTTGTCTATCTAGCCACCACTTAGATACACACGGAGAGATACAGACATCCTCACTCAGTTGGAAATGACGTCATAATATCAACTTTCGAGACACGGATGTCATCTGGTGATGTTGAAAGATTTTTCTATTCGCTTCTTTGGATGCTTTCAAGCACAGTAAAACACCGCTGGCCTTTGCCTTTATGAGGTCACAAACCTTCACATCCTCCCTGAAACCGATAGCCTTGCGCTTCTGCGAACCTACACTTAAGACTCATATGACTCAGACTTCATCTTTACCCACTTTCTAAGAGACTTAATGCCTCCCACAGGTGACAGCAGTAAATCACTTCTGTGAATCCATGCTCGTCAAGAGGAACGAAGAAACGTCACTTTGCTGCGTTCATCTCTGATCTGATCACACTTACGCCTTAATTGACCAAATCAGGTCATTTGCAGACGGTCCTCCAGCAGAGGAAGAGGGCTGATGTGCCCTTCTCTCTAGGGTCAGTCACAGAACTCTCTGCGACCTGTGTCCTCAGACCCGTCTTCCTCGGCTCTGACTCGGGCTCTGTCCTTTAGGAGTGATTTATCCCGGGGTCTGACTCCCAAGCAGAGCTGCAGCATTGGCCTTGAAGGAAAGCCAGACGCAGCCTGGCCTGGCCCCGGGCCAGCCAGCTGGCGGCGGAGCTGCGGTCTGGGGGTCCCCCCAGAGCCGCTTTGTCCCCCCAGGCCCCCCTTTCAGCTGTCTCACCCAGGTGATCATCCACGCTGCAGCTCCCGGGCTCGTTCTAGGCCCTCATTTCAGATCACTTTACACACGTTAATTAAGCCTTGAAACACCCAGCAAAGAAAAGCGAACAGCTCACTGGGATGTCAGCCGTGCCCCTCCCCAGTCAGGAGGAAGAAGGAGCCGGTAAAGAGCCGGGTTGGGATGAAGCAGGCTGATGATTCCTAAATCCTAAAGGAAATCAGCTGTGAATATTCACTGGAAAGACTGATGCTGAAGCCGAAGCGCCAATACTTTGGCCACCTGGATCGAAGAACCCACTCACTGGAAAAGACCCTGATGCTGGGAAAGATCGCGGGTAGGAGAAGGGGTGACAGACAATGAGATGGTTGGACGGCATCATTGACTCAGTGGGCATGAGTGTGAGCAAACCCCAGGAGACAGTGACGGACAGGGAGGCCTGGCGTGCTGCAGCCCATGGGGCCGCAGAGAGTCGGGCACGACTGAGCGACAGCCACCATCTGGCTCGTGCTCTGAGGGGCCCTTCAGTCTGTGCTGTCCTGGTGAGGGCCGTGGTCACGGGCTTTGGAGTCAGAGAGGCCGTAGCCATACCCCGGCACGCCACTCCCAGCTGAGCTGTCTTGTGCACTTTGCTTGGAATCCCGGCCCCCGCTGTTTATGAGAGCATCCACTCCTGCCACCACCGTCCCCACCCCCCACCCTGCCAATGTGGCTTCTGCGGAGGATGAAATTAGATCAGGCGTGCAAAATATTGAGGACCAAAATGTAAAACATATTTATGTTTGGCACATAAAACAGTATATTTTATAGTTTTCTGAACCATCTCCCTAGCTAATCCCAGTCCATCTGAATTAATGTAGTTCTCCGGCTGCGTTGGAAGCTCTATCTCAAATTAGCACTGAAGTCTCTCATTGACAAGAAATGGTTGGGGAATCCCAATGAAGTCTGCAGCTTAGTTGACAGCTTATACCATTTCCATGTCTTAGTTTTGATAAATGTATCAGGGACATTTACAATATTGGCATTACAGGAAGTTGGAGGAGTGGTACACTGGAACCCTTCTTTCTCCGGAACAGATGCTCACCTGACAACAGCAATAGACATATTAAAAGGCGGCAAAATCCGTAACACTCACACAGTAGGTAGAGTACATCAGTTCAGTTCAGTTCAGGGGTTCAGTCGTGTCTGACTCTTTGCGACCCCGTGAATCGCAGCAAGCCAGGCCTCCCTGGCCATCACCAACTCCTGGAGTTTACTCAAACTCATGCCCATTGAGTCTGTGATGCCATCCAACCATCTCATCCTCTGTCGTCCCCTTCTCCTCCTGCCCTCAATCCCTCCCAGCATCAGGGTCTTTTCCAATGAGTCAGTTCTTTGCATGAGGTGGCCAAAGTATTGGAGGTTCAGCTTCAGCATCAGTCCTTCCAATGAACACCCAGGACTGATCTCTTTTAGGATGGACTGGTTGGATCTCCTTGCATTCCAAGGGACTCTCAAGAGTCGTCTCCAACACCACAGTTCAAAAGCATCAGTTCTTCAGTGCTCAGCTTTCTTCGCAGTCCAACTGTCACATCCATACATGACCACTGGAAAAACTGTAGCCTTGATCAGATGGACCTTTGTTGGCAAAGTAAAGTCTCTGATTTTTACTATGCTGTCTAGGTTGGTCATAAGTTATCTTCCAAAGAGCAAGCATCTTTTAATTTAAATAGTACATCATCTGTGTTTTTAGTATACTATTGTAAAAATACCTCCTTAAGGTTCAAACTTGCCAATTTTTTTTTGTTTTTGTTACCAAAATAAGAGGCAATTGAATGTTATCTCTAGCTGTTATCACCACCAAGAAAAATTCCTTGAGTTTCCAGTGTCGGCAAGGCACCATCTTGAACATTAAAATAGCAAACATTACCATCAGGAAAAACAAAAACAAGAAATGCTGCCTGCGTGGAAGTCATTTTAAGGCGGCTGTTTGGATGTGAGATGTTTGATAACTTTACCATGTAAGCCCCCAGGGTGTCCCTTCTTTCAGGGGAAATGGATGACTCTCCAAGCTTTCCCTTCTGGTGGGCAGTGACGACAAAGAACCATCTTGTCCAATAACACCGCACATTATTCCGCTGGCCACCCAGAGTCCGGTTTTTGAGACATTCATCTTAAAATGCCGAGATCTTCTCTCTCTCTCTCTCACCTGAAGGGGACTGAGGCTTTTATTTCTTTATTTGTATTGCTTACTTTTATCACCTTATTTCTTGTACCATGCAAATTGTGATGTACTCGTGGGGGTCAGAAGGAGATTTCCGAAGGGCAATCATGTCCGATGGTGAGTTCTGCTAATGGTGCTGATGTGGAGAACATGAATATCCTGTAGCCACATTACAGCAGGTTCAGGGAAACAGCCGCTGCTCTAAGAAATGGAGACATACGTGTCCTCAGCGTGCTTTGCTCGCTAAGTTACTGAGAAAACAACAGCAGGTGCGCTCAGTCGTGTCCCACTCTTCCCAACCCCATGGACCGTGGCCCGCCAGGCTCCTCTGTCCACAGGATTCTCCAGGCAAGAAGACTGGCGTGGGATGCCATGCCATCGAACCCACATCTCCTGAGTCTCCTGCTTGGCAGTTGGATTCTTGGCCACTAGCGCCACCCGGGAAGGGCCTCTAAGCCATCAGGAATCTGGGAGGCCTGAGTCTCTCCTGAATGTTTGCTGGCAAAGCACCTCATCATCGAAAGCGCCCGTGGCTCGCTGTGCGGGCGTTGTGCGGGGTCTGGGCACACAGGAGGTGAAGACGTGGTCCCCGTTCCCAAGTGCGGGAGTGACATCTGCGACTGTTCTCAGCTGCCTCTGCCGTGATCTCCTTCCTGTGCTGGGGGAATCTCCAACCTCTGGAGGCAAAGCCACCCCACCTCACCCCCAGCGCCTGCCCCCTGCTGGAGACTGAAAATGCCAAGGACAGCGTGACCTGGGCTCCGCCTGCAGCCGCTAATGTGAAGGCGTGGGATGGTGCAGAATGCCACAGCCGCAGGAGCGGTGGCAGCCACCAGGGCACCATGCAGCGTCTTTGGGGTCCATGGCAGGTTCATCAACAGACCCCTCTGCAGCGAGACTGCAGGCTTCGCACGATGCTGCGTCACTGTGTGGCTGGGCCCGCCTCCAGCCCACCCGGGGAGTCCTGGGGGCCACCTTCCAAGCTGGGCATAAATGCCCTGTCTGCTCAGACTGGCTAGACTTGGCCTGTGCTGACGGACACCAGGGCCTGCCTCACGGTCTCCCTGGTGGGTACCAGCCGAGCCGACGGGCCATCGCGTGCTGAACCGCAGTGCTGGCTTTGCAGGCGCCCTCACTCTGTCATCACACTCCTTATAATAACCACACTTAGGTACGAGGCCGTCTGTGGTCACTGAATAAGCCAGTTGCTCCCATGGGGGATTTAACTAGTTACCTTGGCTGCTGCTGCTAAGTGAATCAACCAGAAATGCAAGCAAATTTAATCTCAGATACATTTCTGTGTGGATAAAATGAAGCATGTATTGTATACATGTTTCTGGTACTGTAGGCAGGGTAGTTAATTTTGTGTGTGTGTGTGTGTGTGTGTGTGTGTGTGTGTGTGTGTGACATTAAAAAATGTAATGCATTAGAGTATTAGCCCGAAACAAAAAATAAAACAAACCTTCAAAGGGACAGATAAAACATCATTTTTGCTGCTGCTGTTTTAAATAGAGAAGAAACAGTTTCCATATTCCGTTCATCTTCCTTACTCAGCCTTTCCCTTTGTCTTGTAGAAATCGCATTGTGGAGCATACTTGTAATTCATCCACCGACTCTTCTTGATGACATTGAACTTGGCAATGAGGAACTTTCAGTGTGAGATTGGATCATTTTGTCTCAAAGAGCAAAGAACTGATTCCTTAAAAGATTGAGAAAATATGAATTTCTGCTGATGCAAACCAGGAACGCAAGTCTTTCCTATTATTCTCCCAGCAAAAGTTAAATGTGGAAGTGGAATCATTTCTTATAAAATGAGTAGGCAAAGAGATCATTAAGCCTTTCACTTGCACTTACTTTGAGCAGTCATGAAAATAAGCCAAGGAACAAACGCTTCAGTCTCGGGTGAGAGCAGGGCGGGTTGAAGAGACTGGGGGGCGGGGTGGTGTTGGTGGAGGTCTCAGTGGAAGGCACCCCGCCTTTCTTGTTGAACCCCTTGCGTTCAGTCGTCTGGAGTAATAGTCCCCGTTACTCAGGGAGAAAGGTGGGCATCCCACCACAGGGCTGCAGAGCGTGGGGGCCACTGTCCGCTGCCGTCCGCCCTTGCCTCCATGGGTGGCCCTTGCCCCGGTCACCCTGGCTCCCACGGGGGCCCCTCACTAACGCTCTAGAGCGCCCCCCACGGCTCACCCCCCGCCTGCACTGGGACGCTGCTGCTTTGTTTCCGGGAACCCTTGCTCGCCGAAGCTCTACTTTCTGCTGGCTTTCTTTCCTCCCACCTTTCCGGCCAGGCCCCCCAGCTTTTCCACCTCTGCCTGCTTCCTGATGCCGCTGTGCTATCATGGGCTTTTTTTTACCCCCTCTTTTCTTTCCACTTGCTCGCTCTCTGGGTGATCACATCCATTTCCGTGCCTTAGAATGATCACCAAGACCCCATAACCAGCACCCAGCTCCCTCCTGAGTTCCACACCCCTGTCTCCAATAATGTCATCGTCTGCTCCATACTTTGCTGTCACCTCAACCTCAGTGCCCATGTTCCCATTCTGAGTGATTTACCCTCCCGCTGCAAACCTCTTCCTTCTATGTCCCCATGTTCGGCGCCCAAAGACCTCAGCGTGATCCTGGCCACGCTCGTCCTTCCTGACTACATTCAGGCCCTGAATTCCACAGACTCTGCCTCAGGAACGGCTGCTCGGCATGGGCCCTCATCTCCGTCCCCATGGCCTCTGTCTCCGGTAAGCCCCTCACATCTGATACGCCCCCAGCATCCCGCCTTGCTTCCCAGTCATGCTCACACTGATGAGCAGATGGGAGAAGCCCACCAGACCTGAGGATCTAAGCAGCTAGGAGCGAAAGAAGACCAAAGATTTCTCAGGGAGTCAGGACCCTGGATGGGTCTGAGGCTTGAATGGAAGAGACAGCTGTGAGATCTCAGCAAGTCCTGCCTTTACCAGCAACCAAGCCAATCCCTAGAGCCATATAATTACTTACCCTGAAATACCACTTTGGTTCCATCACTTTCTGGCCCCTGATGTTTGGCGATCCCCCATCATTCACAGAATATACAGCATAGAGTTTACATCCCCTCTGAACACTACAGGACCCCAGTAATCTGTTTCACAGCTCTGGTACTCTGAGTTATCTCCAGTTGGTCCCTGAAATTAACCTTTCTCCTCTGCCACGCGGAAGTATTGACCTTGATTTTCCAATCGCTGAAATCTGGCCCGTGCCCTTACTCCTCCTAGAACCCCATCCTTTGACTCTTCAAACTTGTTTGTTTAGATCACACATGATTATTCATTTGCTCAACCAATATTTATTGAGAGCCAACCGGGGGCCAACTGGATTCCCGCAAAGAAGACAAATGTCGCTCCTTGGAGAGCCCTTTATCCGCCAGAAAGAGAGGCAAGGAAAGAAAGTTACTTTCCAGTGTGGTCAGTTCTGCAATGGTGCTTCTGGACAGTGGCCCAGGAGCATCCTTCTGGGAATCTCCCAGGTCTCACCATCACAGAGATGGTCGTGGCACCTTATGGGCGGAAGTGTTTTCTCTCCTTCAAACTCCAAGGGTGTTGATTCTCAACTCTGTAGCACAAAGATTCATCTGGAGTGCTTTTTAATCACACAATTTCCAGGGTCCCATTTCCAGAGGTTCTGTTTCAGGAGGTCTGGGATTGGGACTAGAAATAAGCATTTTTAAATAAACCCCTCAGTGAATCTAATATAGATGAGGCCACAGGCCACACTTGGAAAAACATTCCTAAGGAGTTTTTTTATCGTTTTTGCAGCTCATGAAACATGCCAGAGACAGCCTTGTAATCTCCATGCTTACATGTACGGCTTACAGAGTTTGATGAATAATTGCTCTTTAAGAGTCCATTGCTTACTTCTTTATATTCCTCCAAAGCACGAGAAATTGCATATTTTAAGTCCTTAATAGTTTTAGTAAAGTTCCTTTTTGTGTTTGAATTTTTATAATAACAGCATATAGTTTTGAAAAATTAGAATTAGGGGCTTTCTGGGTGGTCCAGTGGCTAAGAATCACCTTCCATAGAGAGGACGGGGATTTGATCCCTGGCTGGGGGGCTTGCCACGGAGCTGAGAGCAGCAAGTCCTGCAGCCGCCGCTGGAGAGACGCTCCCGAGGTGCCAGGAAGAGCCCACGCACCACGGGGAAGGACGCCCGTTGCCGCAGCTAAGACCCGGCCCGGCCAAAGAATCAAACAGCGAATTTCAGGAGTTAACATTAAAAAATAGAACAAACCGCTGTGCCAAGGCCGAGTCACTGGTGAACCAGGCGGGCTGGGTCGGGGTTGCTGCCAGTCCCAAGGCCAAGCCCCCGCCGTGGGAGCCAGAAAGACGGGGCACGGTGCCCACGTCCTCGGCTAGCGCTGCCCTCTCGCGCGGCTCCGGCCACGTTTCAGAAGACGCCCCCGGGCCCTGGAGGAGGGCGTCCAGAGCTGGATCCGCGCTCCTGCCTGTGACCAACCGTTCTTTCACGCGGGCTTCCCAGCGGCCGGTGTGGGTGTGGACGGAGCGCAAGAGGCCCAGGGTCCCGGGGGCCCGCCGCCTCCGCCTCCCGCGGGGCCGGGCCCCTGCGCTGGGCGCTCCCTGGGCCCCTCGCGGGCGTGAGCGTGGCTGCCCGCGGCCTCCCGGGGCACGTCCGCGGCGCCCTCCCTGAGCCACCCACGGGAGTCGCCCTAGGCGGGGTAGGCGAGTCCCAGCTGGAACCGCGGGAGGGAAAGAAAAGAGGACGCCTAATGCGCTCTCCGTTGCTTTTTTCTGTTCTCTTCCTGTTCTCAGGTTCCCCGGAACCCCCCTTCCCCCGCTCTCCCCCCCGAAACCACTGACCCACCTGTGCCAATCTTCCGGTTCTAGAAGGTCAAGATTCTAGACCAAGTCCAGACCGTGGGCAGGGGCGCTTTAGGCGTCCTCTGTTTAACAAGCCTGGCGGAGGAAACGGCAACCCGCCCCAGTACTCCTGCCTGGAGAAGCCCGTGGGCAGAGCAGCCTGGCGGGTGCAGCGCCCCGGCTGGGGGGCGGACGGGACCCAGCGAGCACCACCTGCGCTTTTCATGTTACGCCTCAGGACCAGCGAGACGCGCCTTGGGCTCTCAGAGGGCAGGCGGGGGCATCAGGACGCAGAACCGGGCCAACGGCCGCCCGTCACAGGCGCTGGCGGGGCCACTGCAGCGGGTGCCCGCTCTGCAGCGGTGCTCAGAGCCATCGCAGGGGGCTCGCAGCGCTGGCAGGACCCTTCAGAGCAACAGGGGCCCAGAGGTTGGTCAGCGTGCTGGCAAACAAGGGCTCCCTAGCTGTTAGGGGGAGTTCGAGCAGCTTCTCTTAGAGCACCCGTGCTACTAGGTATTTTAGCAGGACAGACAGACAACACAAGAATCGAGTTACCATTTCCGGGGTGTGGGGAGGGCAAGGACCGTACCACGGCTTTGGAGAACAGCTAGCTGTGCGTTTGAACAAATCTAGAGGCAAGAGGGACACAGGCATAGCGTGGAGGTCTAGAGATGGGCTTCGGAAAGCATCCCTAGATCCCCCTCTGCAGGACTCAGAGGGGCGAGCGATCCATCACTGGGCTGCAGTGGAAGGCAGGGAGGGTAGACCAGGCAGCCCTGGACACTCCTGGGTCCAAGAGCCAAACGCTGCTTCAAATCCTTAACATTTCTTTACTGTAGCCCCAGCACCCTTCCTTGTCTTCACGTGCCCTGGTTCATGCCCTCTGAAAATGGGAATTGCTCACCATGTGTGCCTCTTCAGGGGCTTCCCTGGAGGCTCAGATGGTAATGAAGCTGTCTGCAATGCTGGGGACCCAGGTTCAATCCCTGGGCCAGGAAGATCCCTGGAGAAAGGAATACAACCCACTCCGGTATTCTTGCCTGGAGAATTCCATGGACAGAGGAGCCTGGCGGGCTATAGTCCTTGGGGTCGCAAAGAGTCGGACACGACTGAGCGACCCAGCAAGTTATCTCTGTGCCCAGCACATAGGCACTCAGCTTCTCCTGCTGAATTAACCAGAATTATCTGGGCCTTCCCAGCTGTGCTAGTGGTAAAGGACCTGCCTGCCAATGCAGGAGATATAAGAGATGTGGGTTTGATCCCTGGGTCAGGAAGATCCCCTGGAGGAAGAAACAGCCTCCCACTCCAGCACTCTTGCCTATGGACAGAGGAGCCTGGCGGGCTGTAGTCCATGGGGTCAGAAAGAGTTGGACATGACTGAAGTGAGTTAGCATGCTTCTTCAGAATAGCTGCTAAACAAAATGGGGAGATGAGATTACAAACAAAGTAACACAAACAGCCCCAAATTTATTCCCTTGGGTAGTGTTCCATTTTCATAAGAACTTAGCAGAAGTCAGAACCGAAGCACTGATATAGTCCAACCCAGTGATGTAATCTAGGTTGCTATATAGTCTATAATTTTAATTTCTAGAACAAAATTCCGAGGGCAGTTCTACTGGTGTTGCCACTGAATATTAAGAAGAAGATAGTTTATCACTTCTCGGTAGTTATAGTGTGTAATCCCAGGATGTGCTTTATTACATATAATCTATAAATATATAATGTTTATATATATAAAGTGTATTTTTAAATATATATATAGGCTGCACCAGGTCTTAGGTGCAGGATGCAGGTGCCTTAGTTGCAGGATGTGGGGCTCTGTTCCCTGACCAGGGATCAAAGCCAGGCCCTTGTATTGGGAGCGTGGAGCCTTAGCCACTGGACCACTGAAGAGGCACCCCATGATGTGCTTTCTATTTTTTTATTGGCTGATGGTTACATAGGCTAGATCATATGGATTTGCTTTCGCTAATGTCAAAAAACGGCCATTCGTTTACTCGGCGGACATGCTGTAACATTGCTCTTAAAGTCATCGAGGGGCATCAGCTCAAGAGGCAGGTCATCAGGAAATCTGGCTCACCCTTACTCCCGTCACAGGCTCCTGGGTTTAGGAAGACGCGCCCCTCGCCTTCCCCCTTCCCAGCTCAGCTCGCCCTGCTTTACACAGCCTCCTGTTCTCCCGCCTCCCCTTCTCAGAGGCAGGCAGGGGCTCTGGTCGTCCCTTCCACTGTTATCTCTGAAACGATGTCAGCGTGGTTTTAGTTCACATTGCCTTTAAGATGTTTGTTTGTGCTAAAGCACTCATAGAGAGATTTTTTTTTCCCTCCCAGGGGATTAGCACTTTAGTAAGAGCTGAATTATAAAAGTGGATTGTAAAAGCCTGTCAGAAGTGTAGTGGTGCGTGTCTTACTTTCATAATTGCCTCGGAATGATTAGGACTGAACTTTGCTGTTGTCGTTGTCCCAAAGTGAACACAGGCACTTTTTCTCTGCCAGCCTCAAGGATGGGTGTCACGGCGGAAGTGACCTGTGATGCCTTATAAAATGTAAATTCTGATTTTCTAGATAAAAAGGAAGATGGGGAGCAACTTGAGATGGGGCATTCAGGTGTGGACCGCTAGGACTGTTTTGAATGGTTCTTGCCCTTTTGTGGCTCTCACACGCCTTTGAGACCACGAGGCAATAACATACATAAACAGGGGCATATAAAATATGGCCACTATTGCAAGGCACTGTGGGCCTCATAGGGTGAAAAAGATCCTTGTCATCAAAATATTTTCCCTCTTACTCTGGTTCACTATTAATCCAGAAGTTTGAATAAATGGATGAAATTTGGAGTCCAATTAAGTTGCAAACATACCATGATCCTCAGCATTGGCTAGGTACAAAGGAAACCAGAAAAATTTAAGACCTCATCCCTGCTCCCAAACTTACATGTTGTACTTTTCAGCAGGACAGCGTAGAGTTCGGTGCTAGTTTGTGTGGTACGGATAAAGAGTCAGTGTCTTAATCAAACGCGATTTCGTAGAGCGAGAAGGATTTCCGTTGTACTTGCCCGGATCTGTAGGGCTTAGATAAACAAAAGGGAAACGTGAATGTTTTGCATGGGGACAACATGGTTCAGAAGAGAGAATGTGAGCTTTGACGTCTGATACATTTGGGTGTGAATCACCGCTCCATCGATTACAGGCTCTGTAACTGTGCAAAATTTACTTAATATCTCTGCATTTGCATTTCTACATATGTAAAATGGGCATTTTTTGGTAGAATGGATGGGAAGAATAAATAATTTTTTAAAAGCATTTGGAGCAGTGCCCAGAAGGTAACAACTGTGCTCTTCTTGTTTGTTACTGCATCTCAAGAGCATGACCCAGGGGCTGGCACACAGAAGGTGCTCGAATAAATATCTGCAAGAATGTTAAGTGGATGAGTAAGCGAATGAATGAATGGATGAAAAAAATACATTGCGTAGTAGGCAATAACAATGGGTCCAATAAAAATGTGCTTCTCAGACATATTACAGTGAATACAATTATAGGATAGCTTTAACTATAGTGGATTCACATTGTGTTCTACATTATTCAGAGACAAACTTCTCTGTGTCTTGGTTATTTAGGCCTTTTACAACCTCATCACGAGTTTCACAATTCTGCCTGATTCTCGTGTCTTTTTCCTTGTCCTTGGTTTTCAGCAGTTTTACTATGATGTTCCTAAGTGTGACTTCTTTGTGTTTGTCTTACATGGGATTCTGTGATCTTCTGGAGTCTGTAGGTTGATGGTCTGCATCAGTTTTGGCAAATGTTTGGCTGCTGCTGCTAAGTCGCTTCAGTCATGTCCAACTCTGTGCGACCCCATAGACGGCAGACCCCAGGCTCCCCCGTCCCTGGGACTCTCCAGGCAAGAACACTGGAGTGGGTTGCCATTTCCTTCTCCAGTCCATGAAAGTGAAAAGTGAAAGTGAAGTCGCTCAGTCCTGTCCGACTCCTAGCGACCCCATAGATGGCAGCCCACCAGGCTCCTCCGTCCATGGGATTCTCCAGGCAAGGGCACTGGAGTGGGGTGCCAGTGCCTTCCCCAATGTTTGGCCAATACTCCTCAAATATTGCTTCTATCCTATCCCCTTCCTCTCCAGGTCTCTGATCACCTACATGTTAGAGCTTTTCACTGTATCTCATATATCTTTTACCCTCTTTTCTTTTTTTTTTCATTCTTTTTGTCTGTACTTCAGTTCAACATTTTCTATTATCTTGTTTTTCAGTCACTAACTTCTTATTTGATCCACTATTAAACCCATTTAAGGGACTCTTAATATCAGATGGCATGCTTTTCAATTCTAAAATTTTTATTTTATTCTTTCAAAATAGATTTCAAGTCTCTAATAAAATTATCTATCTTTTCTTCTATGTTCTTGAATGTAGTCATCATAGTTATTTTAAAGCTCTTATCTGCTGTTTCCATTGTCTAGGTCACCTATAGGCCTATTTTTACTGTTTATTTTTCCTCTTGGTTTTCGATCATATGGTACCTCATATGGAGCTTGTAACAGCTGTATCACCTTTTGTGACCACTTCTGTCAGGTAAATCCTTAAGAGATATCCAGGCATTTATAATGGGTGTGTAAGGCAGAATCTTCTTTCCAAAATCACAGAGAGAGCTATTTGTGAGAACGTATCTAAGGGGCCAAGCATCGCCATCTGGCTAACACCCTCCAGCGCTCTGAAGGGTCTGAAGGACTTCCTCCATTCACCATTCATTCAGCAAGTGCATGAGACCTTGTCAGTGCCGTTCGCTGCTGAGGCTGTTTTGGCGGTCAAGATCAGGTCTCCGTACTCATAGAACTTGCATTTTTTAAGAGGGAAAGACAGCAAAAAAAATAAACTACTAAATAGCAGGGAAACTATCAGATATTCATGAGTGTGTTCTAATGATTATGAAAATCGATGATAAACAGTAATTAAGGGGATACTTTACACTGAATGGTCAGGGAAGGATGTTTTCTGGAAGAAGGAGACTCTCAAGGTGACTGAATGACAAGAAGGAATCAGCCATGCAATGATGAAAAAGCATTCGAGGCAAAAGGCAGAACTAGCACAAGAGCCCTAAGAGAGGAATGAGGCTGACACATGTGATGGTCAATTTTATGTCGGCTCAGCTGGGTCATGGTACATGTGGTTGCTCAGATATGCATTTCAGCGTGATTTCTCGGTGTGTCTGTGAAGGTGTTTCCAGGTGAGATTAGCGTTTGAACCTGTAGACTGAATAAACAAGATTGACCTCGCCAGTGTGAATGGCCATCACTCAATCCACGAGGGCCTGGCTAGAAGAAAACGCTGGAGGAAGGGAGAGTCCACTCTCTCTGCTTGACTGCTTGATCTGGGCCAGTGGCCTTGATCTGGGCCAGTGGCCTTGATCTGGGCCAGTGGCTGCTTGATCTGGGCCAGTGGCCTTCCCTTGCCCTTTGCTGCTGTTTAGTTGCCGAGTCCTGTCCAGCCCTTTGCGACCCCACGGAGCACAGCTCGCCAGGCTCCTCTGTCCTCCAGTGTCTCCCGGAGTTTGCTCAGATTCACGTCCACTGAGTCAGTGATGCCGTCCAACCATCTCATCCTCCGCCGTCCCCTTCTCCTTTTGCCCTCCATCTTTCCCAGCATCAGGGGCTTTTCCTAGGACTGGGATTTATCATCACTGTTCCTGGCTCTTAGGCCTTCAAACTTGAGGGATGCCCCGAACTCGTATTGTCTATCAGCTTTCTTGGTGCTCAGGAGTTCAGATCCAGGCTACCACCCATACCAGTGGGTCTCCTGGGTCTCCAGTGGCAGATGCTAGATCGTGGGACTTCTCAGCCTCTATAATCATGTGAGTCAATTCCTTACAATAAATCTCTTCATGTATATAAATATAAAGAAGCTACTGATTCTTTCTGGAGAGCCCTGACTAATGGTTCAAGAAAAAGAAAGAAGGTCAGTGTGACCCGAGTGAAATGGGGGAAGTTGAAAGTGAAAGAAAGGAGGTGGCGGGCAGGGACTCACCAGACCCCTGAGCGTCTTATAAGCCGGAGTAAGGAGTTCAGATCCATCTTAAGCTTGAAAAGAAGCTACTGAAAAGCTTTCAGGAGGAGAGGAGCAGGGTCTGATTTATATTTTTAAAAGCTCACTTTAGCTTTTGTGTGGAAAGAAGCAATTTGCAGAGAGGCAAGATTGAAAGTAGAAAAACAAGTCGGGCTGTGATTGCCGTGGTCCAGGAGAGTGTGGTGAGGGCCGGGATGGGAGCAGTGGGGCGAGGAGATGAGCAGAAACGGAGAGACCCAGGACTGCATTCGAAGGGAGAGTCAACAGAACTTGCCGGCAGCTGGGTGTGAGTGGGGAAGGACAGCTAACTAGAGATAAATCCTAGGTTTCTGGCATGAGCAATTTGGTGGACAGTAAAGTCATCTCACTGATGTGGGAAAGCTCATCTGGAGGTCAGTGGGGTGGACTGGGAATTCTGCTTTGGCCTCATTAAATCAGAGATGCCCACTCACCATCCAAATGGACACAGCAAAGTAATACTTTGGTACATGCTTTCCAGAGAGAGGTTCGGCTAGAGATAAAGAGTAGGGAATCACTCACATGTAAATGCCATTTGAATTCGCCGTGGGTCTAGATAAGAGTCCTATACATCTTAGTCACCTATATAGAAACATGATAGCTTGGACTGGAAGAGACATTAAAAACCCGGGGGCTCAGTGGTAAAGAACCCGCCTGCCAGTGCAGGAGATGCAGGTTCAATCCCTGACCTGGGAAGATCCCCTGGAGAAGGAAATAGCAACCCACTCCAGCATTCTTGCCTGGGAAATCCCATGGACAGAGGAGCCTGCAGGGCTACAGACCGTGGGGTCACAAAGGAGTCAGACACGACTGGGCAACTAAACAACAAAACAAGAGTCCAATTCTTTTCTTTTATAAACAGGAAAAATGAGGCCCTGTGAGGTTAAGTGCTTTTTTTTAATAGCCATACAGTCCATCAGAATCCAGGATCTCCTTACTTGGTTCACTGCATTTTTATTTACCTTCCGCTTCTAAAATAGCGCAACTTAACTCCAAAGTCATGGCAAATATTTGTGGAAAGGGATAGTCACACTGTGTGCAATGCTGGATTTTAAATGATAAAAAAAATGTTTAAAAAGAAAAGAAACCACAAATAGTTTGCTTTAAAATATTTCACTATCAATCTGAATTCAAATAAAGAAGCAGCTTGGTTGGCAAGACTGGTTGGCTCAGTGAAAGATGAATTAGCAGGAACATTTTTATCCAGAATTTATTGTAGTCGGTGCAACCTTTTTAAGAGAAGACTTTAAATTAAAAGGCCAATCGCTTCTTCATCATATAGAAGGAAAAAATCTTGCAAGTAAAATCCCATTACCTGAGCGGTTAAACTGGGTGGTAAAATTCCTTAGACCACTGAATTTGACACACATCCATAGACACAAATCCACAGTCACAGCTTCATTAGATAAACAGCAAGTGTGTGTTCCACTGCCCCCGCAAAGTGGCGCAGAAGGGAGCCGTGAGACTCAAAAGAACAACCGTGGGCATTCTGTGTTGGCACGCCTCGAATAAAGTGAAAGAGGCAAGACGTTGAAGCGGATGTTAGCAGCTTTCCCATTTAGCAGCAAAAAGCTAATCTAGGCACAGCAGATAAAACAGCATGGCAATAAATGATCACTGTTTCTTTGTATGCAGGTAACTCTGACCCATTCATGAAATTCTCGATAACTACAGAAGACATTCCCAACAGAACGCTCCAGATGTCAGTCTGCCTGAGAGACTTCTCTGAGAATAAACCAACAGCTGTGCCTTTCCCCGGTGTCCACATCCGACAAGCTTCCTGCCAACACGAGAGACAGCCGTCAGCGTCATTCACCTCTTTGAGCTTCAATTTCCTGGTCAGTAAAATGAAGCAGGTGATTGCGTGGGAACACCCAGGGGCTTGGAAATCATATTTCCAACACTCGCCAAGGCCAAAACCAATAAAAAAGAAAAAATAATAAATTCTAAGTTCATGGAAGACTAACTTTTTCTCTATATTCAAGCACAGCTGTGAGTGGCTACTTGGAAAGTCACCTAACTCTGACCCCCTTTCTTTTTGCCTCCCAACTAAGATACGTTTACTTTGGTATTTTATTGAATCTTTTAAAGTAGTAAACACTTTTATTTTATAAATAAAGTCATGGTAACTCCTCTAGTAACTGCAACATATAAATCCAATATTCAAACATCAGCTCAGATGAGATCATGATGGATTACTTAAATGATGGATTATTTTCAAGGCGTGAAGATATGGTAGGAGACCAGCCTAATGTGAAGATAGGCTGTAACATAGGTCAGTAAACAAGATATCACTTGTCAAAACTAGGGGTGTCCCCTTTGAGTGAGGAGGGCTTTCTCTCTCGTTGACCCCATCTGTGACGTCTTTTCAGGGCTGATGCCACACCAGTGACCAGCTGCGGAGTGCAAGAGGCTTACTGACTGTCCAGATCAAGGCTCCACTAATTCTCTATATTTGGGAGAAATTAAACTCAACAATAACCCTGATTCCCTCTGTCATCACTACATGCTGACCCAGTTCAATGTCAACCCAAATTTGACATGTGCCAAGTTTCATAGTGGTGAGTTTTCATAAATTCCAGGATTTTGGTGATAGCAGTGCAGGAAACACTTCTGATGCACTTCTTCTCTTTTAACAACACGTTACTGTATTCCCAGCAATTAGCGCAGTGCCTGGTACACATCAGGCACAATGTGTTTGCTGAAAGCTGGGTGAATGAGTGAGTGAATAAACACCCTTAGAGCTGGGGAAGGACTTTATGTGATACAAAGGTGGAGAGCAGGACCGCATCAACAGGTCACTTAAAAGTTTCCCAAACCAGCTCCGCATCATCTTTGCTTAGGGTATGCAAGGGGCAACAGCGAGGGACCGCTGGACACCCAGCAGAACGGCACAAATCTGCAACGCCGACAACGCCCAGTGCGGGCCAGGAGGTAGAACACAAGGAATTCTCTTTCGTTGCCAGCGGGAATGCAAATGGCTGCAACCACTCTGTAAGACAATTCGGCTCTTACTTGGTCCTTGGTACTTATCCAAAGGCGTAGGAGACCTACATCCATACAGAAAACCTGTGCACAAATGTTTGTGCCAGCTGTGTTCATAATTATGCACATTTAGAAGTACCTAAGACAGCCTTCAGCGGGGAGTGGATAAAGACCCTGGTACGTTGGGACAGTGGGGTGATGTTCAGCTCTAAGAAGAAATGAGCTATTGAGCCATGAAAGGACATGGAGGAATCTTAAATGCATGTGACTAAATGAAAGAATCTAGTCTGAAAAGGCTACATACCATATGGCATTCCGGAAAAAGCAAAAAACTATGGAGACAGTCAAAATGCTGCCAGGGGTTGGGGTTGGGGGGTGTGCATGCTCAGTCCTGTCCAACTCTTTGCAGCCCCTTAGATTGTAGCCCACCAGGCTCCTCTGTCCGTGGAATTTCCCAGGCAAGAACACTGGAGCAGGTTGCCATTTCCTACCCGCAGGGATCTTGCCAACCCAGGGGTCGACCCCCCATCTCTTACCTTCTGCGTTGGCAGGTGGCTTCTTTACCACCAGCACCCCCTGGGAGGGATGGATAGGCAGAGCACACTGGGGTTTTAGGGCCGGGAAACCACTCTCTATGATGCCGGAATGATGGGCAAGTGTCCGCACCTTCGCCCAAAGCCATAGAGTGAGTCCTAAGGTGAAGTGTGGGCTTTGGATGGGTAACAGTGTGTCTAGGTAGATTCATCAGCTGAAACAAAAGCACCATTCTGGTGAGGATGTTATAACAGGAGAGGCTATGCCCGTGTGGGGGCAGGGGCACGTGGCAAATCTCTGTTCCTTCCCCTCAATTTTGCTGCGAACCTTAACCTGCTCTTTAAAAAACCTATTGAAACAAAATTCTAAGACTCTTCAGAAAAAGGGAATGAGGTGAAATGCTTACTACACTCCCTCTGTCCTACGTAAACTCCGAACCCCATGCAAAAGCGCCCAGTTTCCCCACTCCAGGTATAGACTTCAATTAAACTGTAGGAAGCAAAAAGATTTGCTTTACTCCAAAGCCTGTCCTCTTTCTATTTTACCCCATCATCTCCATCATCCAGAGTCTCCTAAAGTATGCCATATACCTTGCTGTTGTTCAGTCACCAAGTCTTCGTTGTCAGTCATGTCCGACTCTTTGCAACCCCGTGAACTGCAGCACACCAGGCTTCCCTGTCCATCACCAGCTCTTGGAGTTTGCTCAAACTCATGTCCATGGAGTCGGTGATGCCATCCAATCATCTCATCCTCTGTCGTCCCCTTCTCCTCCTGCCCTCAATCTTTCCCAGCATCAGGGTCTTTTCCAGTGAGTCAGTTCTTTGCATCAGGTGGCCATTGTATTACAGCATTCAAATTTCTTTATGGTCCAGCTCTCACATCCATACATGAGCACTGCAAAAACCATAGCTTTGACTATACAGACCTTTGTTGGCAAAGTAATGTCTCTGCTTAGTCATGTCCAACTCTTTTGTGACCCTGTAGACCATAGCCCCCCAGGCTCCTCTGTTCATAGGACTTCCCAGGCAAGAACACTGGAGTGGGTCTGCCATTTCCTTCTCCAGGGGATCTTCCCAATCCAAGGGTCAAAGCTACATCTCCAACACTGACAGGGGCTTCTTTATCACTGGGCCACCAGGGAAACCCTGCTGTTTGCCTACATCATTTTAAATGGAAAATACTGAAAATGAGCTTGACGACTTAAAAACGCAGTGAGGAGCGTGGTTTCCAGGATCATGGAGATAACTGCAGGATGGGGAGCTACTTGGCCAGACACAAACCGGCTCCTCGTTGCTGGTATTTTGAATCACTGAGTCTGGTTCTTTTTCTGCCTTCTGGCCACCAGCCACCATGTGGATTTTTAGAAGCCTCTTGATCTTTTTCAGATTATTTGTTCCTGATTTTCTATGGGCTAAGAAAACACGTAACCACGTTTATTAGGATCGTGTCTGAAATAAGAAAAGACAGTGGCTGAATGGCAGAGAGAAAAGATGGAGATAAAATACATCATGAGCTGAGTGAATGAGATCCATGGTGTTTATTTTAACTTCTCAGAGGCCTTTTTCTTTGAGCTGTGTTCTCAGTGACTGACATTATTGGAAAAATGACCTCTAGGTAGGTGAGTTATTGCTACAAAAAGGCATTGTTTCCTTTAAAATGAATAAGAATGGCAGCTAATACTATATTCCATTTTCTTTGTAGAATGGATTCTCTGTTTTTTTAAAAAAAGCAAGCAAAAGAACCCAACAACAACAAAAAAAGGTGGAGAGATACACTCTAGGAAAGGAGACCTAAAGGGAGTCACATTATATAAATAGCTAAGTTGATAGGAAAATAAATGTTGTTTTGCTCATAACACTGAAAAGTCAATAGGCAGCAAATGAACTTCAGAGTAGCAGGGCCAATATTCATTTAGATGTCCTCTGTCATTAAAAAACAACACCCAGGGAAAACAGAGCCGTAGCGTAGGCACAGTGCCTAGAAGGGTTACACATGCAGAGAAACAAACTGGTGTATAAATAGATTTGTAAAACTTATTCATGAGACATCCGTAGCTCATTAATGGAGAGGATGATTCCTTTATTCAGAGTAGATTCCATTATTTTTAAATCCTGTGAGTCGAACTATAGTAAGGGATTTTGAAATGACAAACCCCAGTAAAAATGTTTAGAACCCCAAAATGGGAAGGAGATTCCTAAAATCTCAGATATTTACACCCTTGGGAATTGTTCAATAAAGATTTAATGGCCTTTATCTGGTTTCAATGCTATTCATTCTTCACCTGCCTCATGACAACTACAGTCATCTCCTCCACCCCGACCTCCTCGTAAGACTCTGTTCAGGTGGCCACATGTGTTCTGAGCCGCTTCAGTCACGTCTGACTCTGTGCGACCCCGTGGCTGCAGCCCTGCAGGCTCCTGCATCCACCGGATTCTCCAGGAAGAATGCCGGAGTGTTGCCACGCCCTCCTCCAGGGGGTCTTCCTGACCCAGAGATCTAACCCACGTCCCTTTTGTCTCCTGCATCAACAGGCGGGTTCTTTACCACTGGAGCACCTGGGAAGCCCCTCAGGTGGGAATAAAGGCTATTTTCTTGTAGACTATAAGCATCTTCTTATCTTATAAGCGCTGTCTTGGACTCTAAACTCTACTTTGTATACCAGAGACGTTTATATAGGTCTTGAAGCGAACTCCTCTCATCTGATAGAGCCTTCCTAGAGGTTACAGTTAGAAAGTGCCTGAGCTCACACCTATGCTGAGCAGGCAGGAACGCAGTGGCTGATGAGTGGTGTCTACTCTGGGCAAGACAAAGGTGATGGGAATCTGCAGGTCTTAAAGTCGCCATCCCACTCCTGCATCCTGCTGACAGGGAACCAGGAGAGGCCTGGTTCATGATTGGCTTCTCTCGCTAGCACTGGACTTTCTGCTAATTAGAAAGATCAGCTGCCTATACTCAACACCCGCTTGTGGAATATGCAAGTGTATTGTTTCTGCAGTTGAAGACGATGAAGTGTACATGGATTTGTTTCTTGGCCATTTGGTAGGTGGATTATATAAATTATGGACATATTCTAAGATGATTGAAGAGTATCTAACACAAATATACTTTAAATATGACCAATAGAGAGAAGGAGAGAAACAACCACTCTATGTCACAATGAGGGCTTTTCCCATTTCTTAACCTAGGACAATTTCTGGGTCTCTCTCTTCCAAATTTTTAAAGAGAGCAAGTTTTCAACCAGATCATTAAAAACAGGAAAGACTGACAATATTGATTAAATGAGAGTTCAAGCCATAGCAACAAATTATCCATGTAATTCCATATAATTGAAAGCACATTTGACAGAAAAATGGGAAGGGGAATCAAAAGAGGAAAAAAAGAGAGAGAGAGAAGGAATTCAATTCATCCGCAGAATGTCGGGCTCCTGCCCGAAGGGAGCTTCTGGGCTACAACAGCTTGGCCATAGCATTTCTGGGCTGCAGATGGGATTCCTACTAGTGGCTAGTAGGAATGACTTTTTCTGATTTAAAAAAAGAAAAGCAAATATACAAGGCATCTCAAGATTGAAATTTCCTCCTATCTTCCTTTTTAGTAGCCCTGTTCATGACTTTGTTATGCTCTGGTAAGTGGACTCCCTTCAGATGTCTACCAGGCTTTCCATCACTGTACCTTTTCATGCTCAGAAAAGTGAAAAATAACATCAATATATAAGTATTTAAGCAAGAATTAAAATCTTTCAGAAGTTTTTCTTACCTTTGTAAGATGTAAGTAATTTTAAAACTTGAATGAAAGTTGAATGAACAAATGAAAAAAGCGTAAAAGAATGTAAAAAGGTGTCCACTTACCCTCACTTAGAGGCTGGCGCTGACAAATGACAGCAGCCACTAGCTCCAAGTGGCTACCAAGCACTTGAAATGTGGCTAATCTGAATCTAGGTGTGCTATATGTATAAAATACGTACTGAATTATGAAGACATAGAACAAAAGAGAATGGGAACTATACCGTTACTAATTTTGCCTATAGATTACATATAGAAATGATAATATATTGGATACATTGGGTTAAATAAGATCTATTCCTAAAACTAATTTCATGTATTTCCTTTTAACTTTTTTGTGTGATTACCAGAAAATTTTAAATTACCAAAGTGGCTCACACTATATTGATATAGGGCAGAATTTCTCTAGGGAATTCTTTCCTTAAGGAATTTAGGATGGATGGTGTTGCAGTTTATTTTTGAAGATTTATAGAAATAGAGGTAAATAGTCTATGCTAATTTATATTTTAAATCCAGAAAGTCCTTTCCATCTGCCTAAAAGAACAAAAATATTATGAGTATCTGTAGCAGAGGGTCAGCGGGTTCCCCGTGTACAGCTGGTAAAGAATCTGCCTGCCAATGCAGGAGATGCACAAGGCTTGGGTTTGGTCCCTGGGTCAGGAAGAGCCTCTGGAGGAGGAAATGGCAACCAGCTCCAGTATTCCTGCCTGGGAAGTTCCACGGACAGAGCCTGCGGGCCACCATCCAAGGGGCTGCGCAGAGCTGGGCACAGCTAGCGACCCGCGAATGCGCGCAGAGGGTCACGCACCCCACAGGCTCAGGCAGCGCGTGTCCCAGGTGAGGGTCAAATGCGGCGTCACAGCCGTTCACCCTGCTTCTGCGTGTCTTTGCTTTTGTTCTGATGTTTGGCTTACATCGTGGCTTGTGGGATTTTAGTTCCTGGACCAGGCATTGAACCCAGGCCACGGCAGTCCTAACTACTGGCCTGGCCGGGACTCCCCTGTTCAACTGTATTCTTAAAAGAGGGTGAAGGCCACCACAACCAAGATGGAAACAATGAGTGTGGCTGTTTTTAATAAAACGTTATTTACAGAAGCAGTGGCCAGGTCATAAACCTTAGGAACTTTTAAGTATGGACTAGTAGGCATGACTGGAGCAGGCAGGGTCAGCCCCATCCAGTGCTCCTGCCTGGAGAATCCCAGGGGCGGGGGAGCCCGGTGGGCTCTTGTTAAAAAGTAAGTATTGGGGCTTCTCTGGCGTGCAGCGACTAAGGACTTCGGCCTGCCAGTGCAGGGGGCACAGGCTCGACCCTGGCCCGGCAGACCCCATGTGCCACGGCTGCAGAACGCGCGCTCGGGAGCGCGGGAGCCACACTCCTGAGCCTGCGCCCTAGAGCAGGCCTCCGCCAGGAAGAGGAGCTTCCGCTCGCTGCAGCCAGGAAAGCCTGTGTGAACACAGCCCAGATAAACAAGCACATTTTTAATGAAAAAAATAAGTATTGTCTTCTTTAGTAATGATGCGACTAATTTGGCACGGGACACACTCGGCCTGAAATCATGAAAAGTCTACATTAAAGACATTATATTTCAGGACAAAATAATTTTTCAACTACACGTGCACTACATTTAGGATCGCCCCGTGCAGCAAGCATTTGTTATAAAACTGCTTGTTTCTGAACTGATTCCATATTCAGAGTTTTTTCCCATTCACGGTTTAAAGAAAGAACGTACGTCTCCGCACACATTTCTCTATCATCCACGGCGGCGGTCTTCCTCGCGTGCCGGGGAGCCCGCGAGCGCTCAGCCAATGAGAGAGGCTGTGACGGACCGCGATGGGCTCCCGTCCAATAAGCGTGACCGTTCTACGAAGCACGTGCTCTCAGTCCGCCTGCGGCACCACTTAAATGGGCTTTGTAACGTGTCGTCTGGGTGACGATGGTGTCCCTTTTTTAACACATTTTCTGTTCTGTTTAATAGTTTTGAACCCATTAGATGATTGGTGATGTGTCCATGTGATAAGGCTGGACCTGATTTCAAGGGATTTTAAGTATCGATGCTTTAAAACTAGCTTGAGGCACCTTCCTGGGAACAGCCGGGGAAAGGAGAGTGAAGGCGAGCAGATGACTGGGATGGCTGGGGCCTTGTGGCCTGTGAGGAGCGGTCGGCACCCCTGCATCTCCAGGGGCGAAACCTCGGCGGGCGGCCTGTGCCTGCTGGGGGTTTGCAGGGAGGAGCCGTGAGTTGGCAGCCCAGCAATGTAAGATGCTGAGCGCACAGCTTCACAAGGACGGGGCTTCCCCAGCCTATTCCGGTTACTGGTTTGGAGGGCAGCCCTATTCCTAGAAAAGCGACCCTCTTAGTAAAAAGTCTGAGTGTTCCCGTCGTCCAGCCGCTAAGTCATGTCTGGCTCTTCGCAACCTCATGGACGGCTGCACTCCGGGCTCTTCTGTCCTCCACCGTCTCCCAGCGTTTGCTCGGAATTATCTCCGCTGACCCAGTGCTGCGATCTGACCTCCTCACCCTCTGCTGCCCACTTCGCCTTCTTGCGCTTTGTCTTTCCCAGCGTCAGCCTCTCTTCCATGAGGATTTCCAGTTTGTTGTTTGTGATCCACACACTTATGAGTATTATGAGTTTATAACTCAAAGTAGATGTTACAAGGTCTTTCCAGTTTGTTTTGACAAATAAGACACCCTTGGACAAATAAGAAATCTATTTTAAAATGTAGTGTAACTTACATGTTTTATCACTTACACGACTTAAATGACTTGAAAACAGTTAATTTTGTAAAGTGGGTTCAATATTTTCCTCTGAAATATTTTTAAACCATTCATTTCCAAGACAAACTATGTAATACAAAAGTAATCTCTGAGCTGATCTCTGACCCAATCGCAACAAATTCTAAAGGAGCAGCATCCCAATTAGTGCATCCATCAGCTAAACAGCAGCGGCAGTCATTAATTTCTTTGTAAAACTGTTATTTTTCTGTTTAAAAGAGACGGTAAAATCATGTTCTTGTAAGTTACAGTTTAAAATTGGAAAGGGATATGTGATCCCTCTAAAGAAGATAGTCTGCTTCAGAAAGCAGTTTGTATTCCATTCTGGGTTAGAGACGGTTACCAAGGAGACAGCTCAACTTCATCAGTAGGCCTCTAGAATCAGGAATCTAGTGGGTTCTTAGGAAGTGTTTGTAGAAAGAAAAAGCAGAGAAAGAAAGAAAGAAAAGAGGGAGGGGAAGGGAGGGAAGACAGGTTCTTTCCCATTAGGAAAGACCATCGTGAGGGTTAATTTCACATGTTAACTTCGCTAGGCCACAGAACCCAGATGTTAGGACAAGTAATATTGTAAATATTCCTGTGAAGGTCTTTTTAGATTAACACTTAAATCAGTAGAGCTTGAGTAAAGCAGACTACATAAGGCGGGTGAGCCTCATCGAATCAGATGAAGGCCTTAACTGAAGAACACTGACTACCCACTTAGGACAGGACTTCTGCCGGAAGACTTCCTCGAGTCAAACTGCAGCATCAGCTCTTCCCTGGGTCCCCACTCCTGCAGCAGCAGCTTCTCTCCTCCAGGCTGCACCTATGACCTCATGTTGTTTCTTTTCAGTCGCTCAGCCATGTCCAACTCTTTTTGACCCCATGGACTGCAGCTCGCCAGGCTTCCCTGTCCTTCACCAGCCCCGGAGTTGACTCAAACTCATGTCCATCGAGTCGGCGATGCCATCCAACCATCTCATCCTCTGTCGTCCCCTTCTCCTCCTGCCCTCAATCTTTCCCAGCATCAGCATCTTCTCCTGTGAGTCAGCTCTTCGAGTCAGGCGGCCAAAGGATTGGCGCTTCAGCCTCAGCATCAGTCCTTCCAGTGACTTCCTTTACGAGGGATTGGGTCTCATGTACAACGGTCCGTGTGATCCGCGGGTGCCATCTCAAAGTGCATCGCTACCGCGCCACAGTCCTCTCTGGGACGCCCCTGAAGGACAGCGGTGAAGTGAAATCTGTCTGGCTGGTAGAACTTTGAACAGTGCAAACAGTGCACCCCGTTGTTCACTTCGCTTGTTAGGAGACGTGGCCAGATATACGGTCAGAGCACAACTCACAGCCTGCGGCCATGTGAGGTCCGTGGTTTGACTTGGAAGGAATATGACCAGAGAATCGGTGGCAAGGAGGTCTGGAGAAGAGGTATGTGGACAGAGCTATCTGCATGAGCAAAAAATTGGAAGATATCTGTGTTCCATGAGAACGCTCACCAAATGGTGACCCCAGCAGAAGAGGATTTTAATAGTCCAGGGGATAGGATGACCCACTGTGCAGATAGCAGGCAGCCTCTCTCTCCCTGCCAGCCCTGTTGTTGCCCAGTGGGCTCGTGAGCAAATGGCCATGGTGGCTGGGGATAGAGGTTGTGAACAGGCTCAGCAACATGGGCTTCTACTCACCAAGGTCAACTTGGTTACAGCCACTGCTGAGAGTCCAATCTGCCAGCAGCAGAGAATGACAATGCGTCCCCCATACAGCATCATTGCCTGGGGTGATCAGCCAGCTAGTTGGATAATTACATTGGATCCCTTCCATCATGAAAGGGGCAATGTTTCATTCTTACTGAAATAGACACTCTGGATATAGTGCTGCCTTTCCTATACATACTGCTTCTGCCAAAACTACCATCTGTGGATTTAGCAGAATGTCCTAGCCACTGTCATGGTGCCCCACACAGCACTGCTTCTGGTGAAGCTGTATATGCTCTGAATCAGGGCTCCCTATATGGCGCCATCTTTCCCGCACCAGGATTCACACTGGCAATCAAGGGATGGAAATGAGAAGTCACCCATCGCTATTACTCTTACTGACCCCCTAGCAAAATTTTTGCTTCTTTTCCCAAGATCTTATGCTCTGCTGGCCTGGTGGTCTTAGTTGCAGGGAGAGATTCTTTTACTGAGAGACACAACCATGATTCCAGTGAACGGGAAATTAAGACTGCCTCCCGGGTATCGATACCTTGGGTCCTCACACCTCTAATCAGCAGGCAAAGAGGGAGTTACTGTGCCGACTGCAGTGGTTGGCTCTGACTACCAAGGGGAAATTGGACTGCCGGCTCACAAGGCAGCCAAGGAAGAGCGTGTGTGGAAGACAGGGGACCCCATGGAGCTTCTCCTGGTATTGCCACGTCTGCGACTCGAAACTACAATCACCCAGCCCTGGCAGGACTCCTAACAGCCCAGACCCTTTAGGAAAGAAGTTTTAGGTCGCCCACCAGTTAAAGAACCCTGGCCAGCTAAAGCGCTTCCTGATAGCAAAAGGAATACCAAATGGGCAGTGAAAGAAGATATTTATAAACACCAGCTATGACCACGTGGCCTGTTTCAGGAGCAAGGACTATAACTGTCACAAATACTTCTTCCTTATTTTGTTATGCATGTTTGTATGTGCGTATTATATCCTGATAAAGCTGGATAGACATCCTATATCTCTTTTCTTCTCTATCATGTAATGTCAGATGTATTGACTTTGTATCATAATATTTAAGTATTGTTAACTTTACATCATTGTGTTTAGGTTACAAAACATCAAGGAGAAGAGTAAAGATCGTCTAAGGCCTGCATTTCCTTCTGGGGAAACAGTGTGGTTTTGGTTTTGTGCAGGCTAGTCATATGACGTTAGGTGAAAGTATGATCTTGTTACTGTCTTTATTTAATTAAGTATGGTTTAAGGAGTTGTATATGGGTGACAAGTTGTCAAGGCACGGGCTTGTGAAATTCGTTTTATGTGTCAACTAGGTTAGGCCACAGAATCCAGCTACTTGGGCAAACTCCAGTCTAGATGTTGCTATGAAGATACTTTTTGTAGATGAGATTAACATTTAAATCAGTCAACTTTGAGTACAGCAGATGTGGGTGGGTCTCATCCTATCAGCTGAACATCTCAAAGCAAAAAAGACTGAGATCCTGATATATCCAGCTACCGAGTATTACTCAGTGCTACAGAGAAGTGTGCTACCAAGCCATGAAAAAGCACGGCTCAAGTGCATATGCTAAATGAAAGAAGGCAGTCTGAAGAGTCTGCACTGTGTAATGTCAACCGCATGACATTCTGGGAAAGGCAGGACTGTGGACAGTTTCAAAAGATCATTTGTTGAATAAGGGATAAAAAGGAGGTTCACAGAGGATTTTCAGGGCAATGAAACTACTCTGTATGATGCTGTAATGATGGACATAAGTCTTTATACCTTTCTCCAAACCCATAAAATATACAACAGCAAGAGTGACTCCTTTTGGCTGTGCTGGGCCTTGGTTGTGGCGCTAGCGCTCTTTGTGGTTGAACACGGGGCTCTAGAGCACAGGCTTAGTTGCCCTGAGTCATGTGCGATTTTAGTTCCCCCAACCAGGGATCAAACCTCTATCCCTTTCCCTGAAAGGCAGATTCTTAACCACTGGACCATGAGGGATGTCCCTATAACACCAAGAGAGGCTCTTTCCTTCATTTGGTTGCATCAGGTCTTTGCTCTGGCAGGCAGGATCTTTGATCTTCCTTGTGGGTGTGTGGGATATTTTGTTCCTTAGTTGCAGCAAGTGGGACCTACTTCCCTGACCAGGGATTGAACCCCCGGTCCCCTGCATTGGGAGTGCCGGGTTCTAACCACTGGACAACGAGGGAAGGCCGCAAGAGTGAACCTTAATGTAAAATATGGACTTCTGAGCAATGATGTGTTAATGCAAGTTCATCAACTGCAACAAATGTACCCTCTGGTTGAGGATGTTGATCACGGGGAGGATATGCGTGTGTGAGGGCAGGGGGGTTGTGGGAAATCTCTACCTTTCTCTAAAGTTTGCTGTGAGCCTCAAGCTGCTCTAAAAACAAAGTCTATTCACAAAAACAAACAAACAAACAAACAAACTGAGGTGCTCCAAGTAAGAGGTAATTCTGCCTCCAGATAGCTTTTCAACTCAAGCTACAAAGTCAGTTATTCCGTAAGTCTCTAGTCCATTAGCCTATCCTGCATAGCCTCCAAAATCCCATGTATTAAGTAGTTGTGGTTTAGTCGCTTAGTTGAGACTGACCCTTCTGCAACTGCATGCACCGTTGCCCATCAGGCTCCTCTGTCCACGGGATTTCCCAGGCGAGAATGCAGGAGTGGGTGCCACTTCCTTCTCCAGAAGATCCTTCCAACCCAGGAACCAAACACATGTCCCCTGCATTGGCAGGCAGATTTTTTTTTACCACTCAGTTCAGTTCAGTCATTCAGTTTCTCAGTCGTGACTGACTCTTTGCAACCCATGGACTGTGGCACACCAGCGTTCTCTGTCCATCAGCAGCTCCCGGAGTTTACTCAAACTCATGTCCATTGAGTCGGTGATGCCATCCAGCCATCTCATCATCTGTCATCCCCTTCTCCTCCTGCCCTCAATCTCTCCCAGCATCAGGGTCTTTTCCAATGAATCAGTTCTTCACATGAGGTGGCCAAAGTATTGGAGCTTCAGCTTCAGGATTAGTCCTTCCAAAGAATATTCAGGACCGATTTCCTTTAGGATGGACTGGTTGGATCCCCTTGCAGTCCAAGGGACTCTCAAGAGTCTTCTCCAACACCACAGTTCAAAAGCATCAACTCTTCAGTGCTCAGCTTTTTTTATAGTCCAACTCTCACATCTGTACACGACTACTGGAAAAACCATAGCCTTGACTAGATGGACCTTTGTTGGCAAAGTAATGTCTCTGCTTTTTAATATGCTGTCGAGGTTGGTCATAGCTTTTCTTCCAAGGAGCAAGTGTCTTAATTTCATTGCTGCAGTCACTATCTGCAGTGATTTTGGAGCCCAGAAAAATAAAGTCAGCCACTGTTTTCCCATCTATTTCCCATGAAGTGATGGGACCAGATGCCATGATCTTAGTTTTCTGAATGTTGAGTTTTGAGCCAAATTTTTCACTCTCCTCTTTCACTTTCATCAAGAGGCTCTTTAGTTCTTCTTCACTTTCTGTCATAAAGGTGGTGTCATCTGCATATCTGAGGTTATTGATATTTCTCCCAGCAATCTTGATTCCAGCTTGTGCTTCATCCAGACCAGCATTTTTCATGATGTACTCTGCAATATAAGTTAAATAAGCAGGGTGACAATATACAGCCTTGACATACTCCTTTCCCAATTTAGAACCAGTCTGTTGTTCCATGTCCAGTTCTAACTATTACTTCTTGACCTGCATACAGATTTCTCAGGAGGCAGGTCAGGTGGTCTGGTATTCCCTTGTCTTTCAGAATTTTCTACAGTTTATTGTGATCCACACAAAGACTTTGGCATAATCAATGAAGCAGAAGTAGATGTTTTTCTGGAATTATGTTGCTTTTTTGATGATCCAATAGATGTTGGCAATTTACTCTCTGGCTCCTCTGCCTTTTCTAAATCCAGCTTGAACATCTGGAAGTTCATGGTTCACGTATTTCTGAAGTCTGGCTTGGAGAATTTTAAGCATTACTTTTCAAGCCCATGAAATGAGTGCAACTGTGCAGTAGTTTGAGCATTCTTTGGCATTGCCTTTCTTTGGGATTGGAATGAAAACGGACCTTTTCCAGTCCTGTGGCCACTGCTGAGTTTTCCAAATTTGCTGGCATATTTAATGAAGCACTTTCACAGCATTATCTTCCAGGATTTGAAATAGCTCAACTGAATTCTATCACCTCTACTAGCTTTGTTCATAGTGATGCTTCCTAAGGCCCACCTGACTTCACATTCCAGGATGTCTGGTTCTAGGTGAGTGATCACATCTTCATGGTTATCTGGGTCATGAAGATCTTTTTTGTACAGTTCTTCTGTGTATTCTTGCCACGTCTTCTTAATATCTTCTGCTTTTGTTAGGTCCCTACCATTTCTGTCCTTTATCGAACCCATCTTTGCATGAAATGTTCTCTTGGTATCTCTAATTTTCTTGAAGAGATCTCTAGTTTTTCCCATTCTATTGTTTTCCTCTATTTCTTTGCACTGATCACTGAGGAAGGCTTTCTTGTCTATTGCTGCTATTCTTTGGAACTCTGCATTCAAGCCCCAAATCCCATGAGTCAAACCTTAAAAATCTACATGTGTATGTGTGTGTGTGGTGTAATACATCCTGTTGGTTGTGTCTCTCTGCTTCCGCAGAATCCTAAGATAAACATTATATCTTCCTGATATAAACATGTTCTGCGTGTCTTTAAGTGTTTTTGTTTTTGTTTTTAATGGCAGTTGTTACATGGACAGAAAGATGATGTAACTCAAAGCTTGAGGAGATGGGAAGCTTTGAAGGATGGATGCAGTCAGAGGTAAGGCTCTCCCGATCATAGGCATCCAGCCCCACGGAAGGAAGTTCAGGATGAGTCTCCGATTTTTAATAAAACGTGAGAAGAACCTGATGGCCTCAAAGCTGCGGTAAGTAGTGGAGAGCAGAGGCACCATCTGCACTGAAAAGCCCCTTTCCTTAATGCCCCTTACCAGACACACAGCAGACCCCGTCCTCGTGATCCTGAGAACCAGGGCCTTTGATGACAGCTACGGTGCTAGTCAGAACAGCAGAGGCTTTGAGCGAAGTGTAAAGATGTCAGTAACCTGAGAAAGAGAGATGGTGCGGAGCTTTACGAATACAACAAAGACTGGATTCCCTTGGCGGCTCCGTGGGAAAGAGCCGCCTGCCGGTGCCGGGGACACGGGCTCCATCCCTGGTCTGGGAAGATCCCACCGGCCACGGGGCAACCGAGCCCGTGGCCCGTGGCCCCAACTCCCGAGTCTGCGCTCTGGGGCCTGGGGACGCCGCTCCCGGAAGCACGTGCTGCAGCGGCCACGCCCACGCCGCCCAGAGCGCATGCCCCACGGCAACAGCGGCCACGCCCACGCCGCCCAGAGCGCATGCCCCACGGCAACAGCGGCCCCGGCGGTGAGACCCCGCACTGCAGCTACGGAGGACCCGCTCTCCGAAGCTGGAGGAGAGCCCGTGCCGCAGCGAGGCCCAGCACTGCAAAACATAAGCGAATAAATAATTTATTTAAAACAACGCAACACAGATTAACAGTGACTGATCAGATTCAAGGATGGATGAGAAATGTAGCAAGTGTACTTAGGTATGCATTTTTCTTATAGCCGTTTGCTCTATGGGGCTATCTTCTTTGCTTTTTAATGTTATCTGTTTTAATAGAGATGTCGTCTTTGTAAAAATAAATTATAATCAGTTTATAAAGTAAATTAATCTTTTGACTAATGATGCCTTTGGGAGATTTGGGTGTTTCAGACTGCAAAGCTCTAATGGAAGAATCATCACTTACTTGGTGGCCAGTATTCTAATCATATGCAAAGCACTAAGAGGAACGAAACAGTCTTTTGAGTGCCAGGCCAACAAGCTCAACCCCACAAGGAGAAAAAAACATTGGAGAAGAGAAACAATATTAAAACTTGCATGTCTGGGTGAACTTCAAATGCTGCACCAAACCTCATGAGCAATAATTACAGCAGAATAGCATTCCAGACACCCTACCAAAGTCTAGGGCTGCGAACTTTTTCAAGTTAAAGGACTATATTATTTTCAAAATTACTGGGAATTTCTACAGAACGCTCCCATCTCTTTAAGAATTTTCCACAGTTTGCTGTCATCCACACAGTCGTAAGGCTTTAGTGTAATCAATGAAGCAGAACTCACATTTTTTTGGAATTCCCTTGGTTTCTTCATGATCCAACGAGTGTTGGCAATTTGATTTCTGGGTCCTTTGCTTTTTCTAAACTCAGCTTGTACATCTGGAAGTTCTTGAAGCCTGACTTGAAGGATTTTTAGCACTACCTTGCTCACGTGTGAAAAGAGCACAGTTTCATTACAGTTTGAGCATTCTTTGGCATTGCTCTTCTTCGGGACTGGAATGAATACTGACCTCTTCCAGTCTTGTGGCCACCACTGAGTTTTCCAAATTTTCTGACATGTTGAGTGCAACACTTTAACAGCATTATCTTTTAGGATTTTAAATAGCTCTGCTGGAATTCCATCACCTCCACTAGCTTTATTCATATCAATGGTAATGCTTCCTAAGGTCCACTTGACTTCACAGTCCAGAATGTCTGACTTCAGATGAGTAACCACACCATGATGGTTACCCAGGTCATTAAGACCTTTTTGGATAGTTCTTCTGTGTATTCTTGCCACCCCTCCTTAATCTCTTCTGCTTCTGTTAACTCCTTATGGCTTCTGTCCTTTATCGTGCCCATCCTTGCATGAAATATTTCCTTCCTATCTCCAATTTTCTTGAAGAGATTTCTAGTCTTTCCCATTCTATTATTTTCCTCTATTTCTTTGCACTGTTCATTTAAGAAGGCCTTCTTATCTCTTCTTGTTATTCTCTGGAATTCTGCATTCAGTTGAGTAGATCTTTCCCTTTCTGCCTCGCCTTTCCCTTCCCTTCTTTCCTTAGCTATTTGTAAAGCTTCCTAAGGCAACCACTTTGCCTTCTCGCATTTCTGTTTTCTTAGGGATGTTTTTGGTCACTGCCTCCTGAACAATGAATGTTAGGAACTTTTGTCCATAATTCTTCAAGAAGCAACAGTTAGAACCAAACATGGAACAACTGACTGGTTCAAAACTGGGAAAGGAGTATGACAGTACTGTATATTGTTACCCTGTTTATTTAACCTATATGCAGAATCCAGGCTTCTCAGGTGGCATGAGTGGTAAAGAAACTGCCTGCCAATGTATGAGATGTAAGAGACATAGATTCGATCCCTGGGTTGGAAAGATCCCCTGGAGGAGGGATGGCAGCCCACTCCAGTGTTCTTTCCTGGAGAATCCCATGGACAGAGGAGCCTGGGGGGCTACAGTCCACAGGGTCACGAAGACTCGGACACGACTGAAGCGACTTAGCGTGCACACTCATAAGCTGAGTATATCATGCTAAATGTTGGGCTGGATGAATCACAAGCTGGAATTAAGCCTGCTGGGAGAAGTATCAACAACCTCAGATAGGCAGATGATACCATTCTAATGACAGAAAGTAAAGAGAAACTAAAGACCCTCTTGATGAGGGTGAAAGAAGACAGTGAAAAAGCTAGCTTGAAACTCAACATTCAAAAAACTAAGATCGTGGCATCTGGTCCCATCACTTCATGACAAATAAGGGGGGGGAAAGTGAAAGGAGTGACAAACTATTTTCTTGGGCTCCAAAATCACTGCAGACAGTGAATGCACCCTTGAAATTAAAGGACACTCGCTCCTTGGAAGGAAAGCTATGACACATGTAGACAGTGTATTAAAAAGCAGAGACATCATTTTGATGACAAAGATCTATATAGTCAAAGCTATGGTTGGACCGTAAAGAATGCTGAGCACCAAAGAATTGATGCTTTCATATTGTGATGGTGGAGAAGCCTCCTGAGAGTCCCTTGCACAGCAAAGAGATCAAACCAGTCAATCCTAAAGGAAATCAACCTTAAATATTCATTTGAAGGACTGTTGCTAAAGCTGAAGCTCCAAAACTTTGACCACCTGATGCAAAGAGCCAAGTGATTAGAAAAGACCCTGATGCTGGGAAAGACTGAAGGCAAAAGGAGATGGGGCGGCAGAGGATGAGATGGTTAGACAACATCATGGGCTCAATGGACATGAATTTCAGCAAACTCTGAAAGACAGTGGTGAACTGAGGAGCCTGGTGAGCTGTAGTCCATGAGGTTGCAAAGAATCAGACACAACTCAGCTACTGTTCAACAACATCCTCTAGAATGCTAGCCATATTTTGGTATCTGATGCAAATATATGAAATGAAAAAAAAAAAAGTTTCTAGGAATTTGAAAGTTACTTTAAATGAATGTGCATATTCATTCATATGCACGAGCTCCATGATTACTTAGTTGAGGCAAGTTTTGAGCCCCTGGCCCAGGCGGTGTTAGTGGTAAAGAGCCTGCCTGTCAATGCAACAGACTTCAGAGACCCAGGTTCAACCCCTGGGTGCAGAAGATCCCCTGGAGAAGGGAATGGCAGCCCACTGCAGTATTCTTGCCTGGAGAATCCCGGGGACAGAGGAGCCTGGCGGGCTACAGTCCACGGGGCCGCAGAGAGTTGGACACAACTGAAGGGAAAGAGAGTCGGACATGACTGAAGGGACTTGGTAAGCACAGAACAGTAATTCTTCAGTAGCTTCAGGGCTCATCTGCCACTGATTTATTTAATGAGATGTGAAGTGTTTCAATAACCTACACACTTTAAAAATCTCTGCATCTTTCAGAGAGCAAAAGCAAGGTCCTCCTTTTGAATTCCTTATCATAGCTCCCACTGATGCTTTTAATAGCCTCCTAACTGGTCTCACTGCCTCCACTCACCTCCAGACCCTCTCCCAATTCAAATCCCTCCTTCATGTCACGGCCAGAGGTACCTTTCAAAAATCCTAGATCTGATCCGGCCACTTCCCCACTCAGGTGTTCTCCTGGCCCCTCATCACCAAGAGCAGTAGTCCCAATCCTGAGCACACCAGAGACTCATTTGGAGAACCCCTTAAAACAAAGATCATCATGGGGTTCCATTCCCAGAGTTTCTGATGCAGTAGGTCTAAGGCCAGGACCAATGGTTTGCCTTTCAAAGACGTTTCCAGGTGATGGAGGTGGTCTGAGACCACATTTCAAACACTACAACCCTAGAGTGTAAAACCCAGACTTAATACAATCAAAGGAGGTCCTCCACTCTCTGGACCCTGACATCTCTCAAATTTCATCTCCTGCCTGTTCTGCCCTTCACCCATTACACATTTATCAAATTCCAACTTGTCCTAAGCTTAAGCCTCACCTCCCCCTCAGAGTGCCCTTCAAGCAAAATCAATCACTTCCTCCTTCAAGTGCCCACTGACTTTGTATGCATCGCTCTTAAAACTAGCATCGCATCTCTTTGCACCGTTAGTTTGCACCCGTCAGCTTCACCCCTAGATTGGGTGCCCCACGAGGATGGGATCTGGTCATACAGCTTCATACTTCCAGCATCAGAAGAGAGTAGGTGCTCAGTAAGTATTTGTGTGGGCTTTTAAATCAGTGTAAATAGCAAGCGCACAACTTCTCAAACACCATGTTTCTCTAAGACATTTAGAAGCCCTGGACCCTGCTGCATCTCGTCAGTAGGATTAGACTGTTGTCAGTGACCTGGAGTTCAAGATGCTGCTTGCAGCAAAGACGGCACCATGTCGTTAACATCTTGTAGCTATTTGTGATCCTGATTTAAAAGGACATGTATATGCCATGCGTGCAAATAGAGAGAAGAACCATTTGAAATCTTGATTGGAATCTAGGACCAACTAGATGGACACCAAGCCAAAAAGTCGTGTTTGTGTCTGAAACTCCGTACGGTTCCATGAAAATCAAAGACGGCTATGTATCTCTTACAAACAGAACTGAGAATTCCCAGATAACAGAATAATTGGAGTATTGCAGTTGAAGATGGAGCAACCTTTAAATTGTGGAGACTCTCTATGGTCCATGAGATGAAGAGAGAAAAGAGAGTCTATAAGAACTGCTGCTGTGGCTGTTTATAAACAGTGAACGTCCTGTGTTCCGCGTCTTGGACTGTGTGTGCTGCAAGTTGGCTCTGGAGAAACACCTGCACAACTGAAAACCAGCATCTTCAAATGTAAATAATGTTATACACACAGGGTCTATCATTCTACTATTGGCTCTGACGTGACATGTATTCCGGTTGATTACTCATTGACGGTTAGAGGATGACAGTTCCAAGGGTAGATATGTCTGGTCTCTAACTGCTGTGAACCATCAATTACCTCTTCCTTCCTTCTTTCTTTTCCCTCCCTCCCTTCCCCTTTTCCTTCTGATTCTCTTGCCCTTATATATTCATACACACACATACAAATTATATATATATATACACATACACACACAGACACATTCTCCTGTTATTCAATTACTTCTCTTGATTTTCATTAATTCATTCATCAGATGATCCTCCTCATGCTCTGAAAAAAGCTATAAATTTTGCTCAGCCTTTAACTATCTGTTGTCAGATCCCACTCATCAGACCATATTCAGTGTTTATAATGTTCTCCAGAAATTTTGTTCATTTTTATTCAATAAATAATTGAGCATGGCAGGTTCTGGTGACACCACAGTGAATAAAATAAATATGATTCCTGACCTCATTGGGCTCCCAACGTGATGAGGGAGACTGTCGGTAAATAAGTAATCTCCCAAACAAGTAAACACTTACCAAGTACAAAAGCCTTAAAAGAAAAGTCTTTCCTATGAAACACTAAGAATGAAGGATCTCATCTATGATACTGTGAGGGTGGCAACCATCATCACTGCAGCCTACAGACTGGCCCAGCTAGTTAAGAACTGAAAAGAAAAATAATTTAATTAAGATGACTTGACAACCACAAAAGAATGAAGACTCTAACTTAAATGAAGCAAATATGGAATATTTTATCAACCCCAATTCTCCTCCCTTTCTTATAGCCAAGCCCTTTGTCATGAGTGTTTCAATCCCTCCCATAAAAGGGGTGGAGTGCACTGCCCACCTTACACTTTGGCCTTGGAATTTGATTTGACCAAGAGAAGAAGGCAAACATGATGTTGTGCCAGTCTTGAGTCTAAGTCTCAAGAGTCAAGAGCCTCAAGCCATGTATTTATATTGGCTTTGGCGATCCCCTGGAGAAGGGAATGGCTCACATTCTTGCCTGGAGAATCCCATGGACAGAGGAGCCTGGTGGGCTACAGTCCATGTGGTCAAAGAGAGTTGAACACAACTGACTGTCTAAGCACATTGCACTTCTGCCACTGCTGTGAGAAGAACATGCCCAGATTACCTTGCTGGTCCCAGGATGAAAGACCCTTAAAGCAACCCGACCTTCCTGATGTGTTCCAGTCAATCCTGGTTGAAGGTAAAGCCTCCAGCCATCCCACAAGCACATGTGTGAGCCCAGCTTACATCAGATCTGGGCTGACCCAACAGATCCAAAGGTACATGAACTGCAATAATAAATGATTATTTTTTGAGCCACTGAGTTTTGGCTTATTTTGTGATGCAGCTACTGTGAGCAATAGCTAACGGATTCAGGGTGTCAGAGAATTCTTCTCCTGGAAAAGTGACATTTGGACTGAGGCCTAAATATTAAGTAGGTATTAGACAAATAAAGCATAAAAGGAAGAGTCTCTTTATGAAGGGGAGACTCCAGGTGAGAAAGACCTTGATCATTCAAATGACCGAAGAAGGTTTAGAGAAAAGAATGAGCTGAAGACAGACAGCAGGGGTTAGATCATGCACAAATCCTCATATAGTCTTTTTAGAGAATTTCTGGCTGAGTTTCAAAAGCTGAACACATTACTCAGATAAAAAGGGACAATATTGTGCCATTTGCAGAGACATGGATTGACCTAGAGACTTTCATACAGAGTGAAGTCAGAAAGTCAGAAATAAATATCATATATTAAGGCATATATGTGGAATCTAGAAAAATGATACAGATGAACCTGTCTGCAGAGCAGAAATAGAGACATAGAACAGACATAGACAGGGTGAACTGGGAGACTGGGATGGACATACATACATGACTAGGTATACAAGGGATAACCAATGAGAGTCTACTATATAGCACAGGGAATTCTGCTCCACGCTCTATGGTGACCTGAATGGGACAGAAATTCAAGAGAGGGGACATGTCTTTACATTTAGCCAATCCACTTTGCTGCACAGCAGAAATTAACAGCATTGTAAAGCAACTCTAATTAAAATTTTTTAAAAATCGAACTCAGAGGAGAGCTATTGGTAATCAGAACATCAAAAGCAAAGGCTGTTGTCTTCATGATTACTAGTCTAGAACTGTACCATCCATGAGGACAGCCAGTAGCCATATATGGCTGCTGCTGCTGCTAAGTCGCTTCAGGCGTGTCCGACTCTGTGCGACCCCATAGACGGCAGCCCACCAGACTCCCCTGTCCCTGGGGTTCTCCAGGCAAGAACACTGGAGTGGGTTGCCATTTCCTTCTCCAGCGCATGAAAGTGAAAAGTGAAAGTGAATTCGCTCAGTTGTGTCTGACTCAGCGACCCCATGGACCCAGCCTACCAGGCTCCTCTGTCCTTGAGGTTCTCCATATGGCTACTCATGTGTAAATCAATGAAAAGTCCCTTCCTCAGTTGCACTGGCTTCATTTCAAATGCCCAGTACTCTAGGTAGCTAGTGGCTACCATATCAGCTGCATAAATATAGAACATTTCCATTATGGTGGTTACGTTTCGTTGGATGGAGTCTTAGACAGACAGCAGGGGTTAGATCATGCACAAATCCTCATATAGTCTTTTTAGAGAATTTCAGGCTAAGTTTCAAAAACTGAACACATTACTCAGAGAAATTACCATAAGCGGTATGTAATTGTAATTGTGTAATTGTGAGACAAATTACCATAAACTTAGTGACTTCAAACAGCACAAATGTATTATTTCAGTTTCCACAGGCCAGGAATCCAGGAACATCTAAGTTGAGTTCTCTCTGTAGGGTCTCACCAGTCTGCAAACTGCCTGTTGGCTGAGGTCTCCTCTGAAGCCCTGGACCTTTTCCCAAGCTCCCTGGTTGTTGGCAGAACCCCTTGCATCGTACCTGTGTAGTCAAGGAACGGCTTGCAGCTCCTAGCGGCCACCCTGAGGTCACTACTAGGCGTCCATCTCTGATGGCACGGCAGTCTGGTTTCAGCCTGAGGCCAGCAGGACATTCCCCTCCTCTGGCGGTCTGCCTTCTTCTGAAGCGCTGCCTGATGATGCCCACCCAGGGTAACTTCCCTTCTGACGAACTCAGTCAGCTGAGGACTAACCTGATGCAAGGAGGTGTTACAGGAAAGAGAGTGGGGCGGGAGCGCGTGGTCACGTCCCAGGTCACGGCTGAGTCTCTGGGATGGCCGCCAAGTGTGGGGTCTTGGCTTCGTGCAGGAAGGAACTCAAGAGCTAACCGTGGTCAAGTGAAAGAAGGTTCGGGGAGGAAGCACACTCCGTAGACACAATGTAGGCCATCTCGGAAGGCAAGAGTCACAAGGTACGGGGTTGCCCGTGTTGGACGGGCCGGGGAATTCCACAGGCTGAGTGGACGAGTATTCCAGCTACTCAGGGGAAAGGGTGGGGATTCCCAGGAGCTGGGTCACGGCCCACCTTCTGACCTTTTCGGTCAGCCTTGGAGCTCTCATGGCCTCTGTGGGCGTGTTATCCGATTCACTGACGTGTTACAATGGCAGCTTCCCTGGGGCTCAGACAGGAAAGCGTCTGCCTGCAATGCGGGGGACCTGGGTTAGATCCCTGGGTCAGGAAGCTCCCCTGGAGAAGGAAATGGCAACCCACTCCAGTGTTCTTGCCTGGACAATCCCATGGGTGGAGGAGCCTGGTGGGCCACAGTCCATGGGGTCGCAAAGAGTTGGATGACTGAGCGACTTCACTCTCCTTTCTTTCTACAATGGAAGCGCCTCTGCCATCTTGGACCCACGTGGTTCTCCTCATTCTCTGTCATTCTTTCCAAGGTTGTGCCCTGCCCCCTTCCTGCCCTATCATTCAGGAGGAAGGGATTATAGAGGGTGTGCACAGCACAGCGCTGGGAACCCTGGAGGCCTTCTCAAAATTCTGTCCACCAGAGATCAGACACATCTAGAAGGTGGGAAGAGGTGAATAAATTAATAGAGAAGGCAAGTGGCTGGAGAATTTAGAATGATTAGCACAGGCTTGGACCATGGGTGTAACTGCTGTTGAAATAATCTCTACATTACTAAGGTCTGTAATGGCTTTCTTATAATTAGGGACTGGTTGCAGCCAGGATCAAGGTTTATCCACAGTCATTTCACTCTCAAAGTAGCTGTAACCATTACTCTGCATGCAACTGGGGAGATGTATAAACAAGGTTCATAAAAGCAAACACAAATAGATATTACCTTAAGAGCCTATTTCCTTACTGTTACTAACATCCAAGAGTTTCTGACCTTCTGCTAGTCTTGATCTCCAAAACCCAATTGCTTCTTCTCAGATTTACTGGTTTATTGGCTTGACAGACTCCAGCCTTGGCCTGAACCCCTTGGCTTCCAGACCCTGGGCCCTTCCCACTGCAAGCATTCTCGGGCACGGCTCCCACCTCTGCCAGCCCTGTCCAGCTGCTGCCCATCCCCCAGGTGACTTGGGCTTTGCAGGAGGAGAGAACTTTAAGTATTGATTTTCAGGGAGAGGTGAGTTGGCAGACAAAAGGATTTACACCATTTGGTTTCTGTTTTTAAATTGAAGTATATTTGATTTACTGCATTATATTAGTTTCAGGTGTATGCCATACTGATGTAGTATTTTTATAGATTATACTCCATTAAAAGTTATTACTGGATAATGGCTATAATCCCCTCTGCTATACATCTTTGCCGCTTCTCTATCCTATACATAGTAGTTGCATCTTCGTCCTATACCCCTTGCGTGTCCTCCCCCTGCCCCCTTCCCTCAAGTAATCACTAGCTTGTTTTCTCCATTTATGAATCTGTTTCTGCTTTGCATACATAGTTCTTTGTATTCTTTTCTTAGTTTTCATAGATTTGTGATATCATACAGTATTTGATGGGTTGCTCTGAATGAAAACATCAGTCACGAATTATAAGGACTATGTGAGGCTAATTATTCATTTTAAAGAGGTGCTAATAAGGAATCACGTAAGGAATGTGTTTATCATTTTGATAAAATATCTACATAGTTTTAAACTTTACAAAGAAACCTTTTTTTTAAAAAAATGCTGCATTTAGTTATTTTAAGAAATTCTATTTCAAAGCTGTACTTGATTTTGAAATGGCCTCTATGGTAGCACTTTCTTTAAAAACAAAAAACACAACTTTTTTGTTACAAGTGAAGAATGAGTGTTTGCATTCTAACTACAATCAGTATTTCAATGGAGTGGAGATATTTTAGAGCCTTCGGTGGGCATTTATCTTCTCGCCATCAGCACAATAGAACAAAAAAGTACCTATATTAGCATTAATAATAAAACCGAGTCCATTATGCAGACTTTCTTGTCAGTTAAATTTGTTGCAGGCTCAGTTTTGGATTCAATTTCATACATTTGGAAGTACTTTTGCTGTCAAGCAAATTTTTGTTTTATCATTTTAATTTTGGAGGATTTTTTCCTTTTGCTTTTTTTTTTTGCTCTCCTGTGTCTAAATTACCTTTTTAGAGGTTGGCAAATGGTTCTTCCCCACTGATATAGGAAGGGTTTGATTTGGCAAACTTTGATATTTTCCGAAAGATGTGAATAGAGTTAATTTTAACAGAGCCGTTTCATTTTAGCAACCTCAACTTGCTCAGTGTATGTCCTGCCAAACAGCTTTGTGTACAACCGTCGACTGATGTCAGCACAGTTCTAGAAATAGTATTTGATAGTTAACAGCTGCCGTTGAGCCAGAAGGGGAACACAGACATCGTGTTTCAGAAGCGTTTATGAAACTCGTGGCTATTGTTTTTATTTATTTATTTGATTTCTTGACAACAGGAGACTTTAAGATACCAAATATAGGTTTTTTTAAAAAGGCGAATATTCCTAAGTAGATCAGGTGGATCCTCGAACCTTGACTCTCTATACCATGTAAATGTTCTGCTCTGAAATAATATTTGCTTAATTTAATCGTTTTACTCATTTTTGCGATGATGTATATGGTCAATAGGTAGGAAACAGAATCCTTTTTTTTAGATCAAGACTTGGCAAACCTTTTTTTTAAAGAGTCAGGTAGTAAATATTCCTGGGCCATGCATTCTCTGTGGCACATACCCAGCTCTGCTGCTACAGGCTGAAGCTGTCACAGACAAAATGTTGAAAAATAGGAATGGCTGAGCTCCAATAGGGGCTTCCCCAAGGGCTCAGCATGTAAAGAACCTGCCTGCAATGCAGGAGACACAGGAGATGCAGGTGTGACCCCTGGGTTGGGAAGACCCCCTGAAGGAGGAAATAGCAGCCCACTCCAGTGTTCTTGCCTGAAAAATCCCATGGACAGAGGAGTCTGGCGGCTACAGCACAAAGACTGAAGAGAGTCTGACATGACGGAGCTCGGCGCAAGTTCAGCTCAGTCGTGTCTGACACTCTGTGTCCCCATGGACGGCAGCACGCCAGGCCTCCCTGTCCATCACTGATTCCTGGAGCTCGCTCAAACTCATGTCCATCGAGTCGGTGATGCCATCCAACCATCTCATCCTCTGCCATCCCCTTCTCCTCCTGCCCTCAATCTTTCCCAGCATCAGGGCCTTTTCCAATGAGTCAGTTCTTTGCATCCGGTGGCCAAAGTATTGGAGTTTCAGCTTCAGCATCAGTCCTTCCAATGAACATTCAGGACTGATTTCCTTTAGGATGGACTGGCTGGATCTCCCTGCAGTCCAATGGACTCTCAAAAGTCTTCTCCAACACCACAGTTCAAAAGCACCAGTTCTTCAGTGCTCAGCTTTCTTTACGGTCCAACTCTCATATCAAAACAAGCAGAACCTTGTGTGCACCAGGACCCAGGAGAAAGGAGCAGTGACCCCATGAGAGGCTGCCCCAGACTTGCCTGGGAGTGTCCAGGGGTCTCTGGCGGACGCGTGGGTCGGCGGTGGCACTGAGGGCGGCAGTGCATGCAGGGGACCTTCTGCAGGAGGTGATATTATCTTCATCACCTCCGCCATAGTTTGGTCTCAGGTCAAACAACAAGGCGGGAACACAGCCCCGCCCATCAACAGAAGTTGGATTAAAGGTTTACTGAGCACGGCCCCGCCGGTCAGAACAAGTCCCAGTTTCTCCCACAGTCTCTCCCATCAGGAAGCTTCCAGTAGCCTTGTATCCTTATCTGTCAGAGGGCGGGAAGAATGAAAACCACGGTCACAGAAAACTAACCAAACTGATCACATGGGCCACAGCCTTGTCTAACTCAGTGAGACTGTGAGCCAAGCTGCACAGGGCTCCCCAAGACAGATGAGTCACGGTGGCACGTTCTGACAGAACGTGGCCCACTGGAGAAGGGGACGGCAGACCACTTCAGCACTCCTGCCTCCAGAGCCCCGGGAACACTGTGAAAGGAGCACAGCACAAAGCGTTCCAATAAAACTTTATTTACAGACCAAGCAGCGGGCCAGATTTGGCCATGGGCTATAGTGTTTCCACCCCTGCTTTGAACAGTAAGTGGGAATATTCCACACAATTCCATGTAGCATTCTCTAAAGGTTAAAGGTACCTACCTTCTCTTCTAGGCTTCTGAATCAAGTTCCGCATGCACTCCCGCTGGAAACACGTGCAGTTCTTTTATGGCCACAGAGGGGTACTTAATTACAGACGTGTATGTACTCTACAACCATTCTAATAATGGTCTGAGAGGAACATGAGCAATAGATATGCTTTTATGAACTGAGAGGATAAAGATCATGATCTCTGGTGTACAATGAACCTGATTTTTCCTCCCTTTCTTATTTTATTTAAGTTAATATCACCCTTAAAGTTTGAATTATCCTGCAAGAATGCAGGTTCATTAACTCCAGTTCAGCTTGTGCATCATCTTAATGGGACATATTTTGTAATGATGTGACTCACAAACCCGTTCTGTGCTCCAAATGACCCGCATGTTTCATTGAAGTCATTATAAGTGGTGCATACTAGTAAGAAAAAGGATGTTATTACTTAAAGATAACTTACACAGAAAAAAAAATCCAAGGAAGAAAAATTAAAGCCCATGGTCTATAAAAAGAAAGTCAAAGAATATACTGGTTGCAAAATATTATCTCAAAAGGCTTATATGCCTTCCCTGCAACCACTTTCAACCGCAAACAGACCACCATGAAAATGATCAATTTGACCATGTACAAAGATGGGGCAGAGACGTAGCAATCAATGCCTTATACTTTTTCTGTATTCATGTATCACATTTGTTCTAGAAATGCCACTTTAGCCTTGGGCATCTCAAAGGCAAACTGATGGTGTCCAGCCTGAGACTGTCTACTTGAAAAGGATTCCATGCACTAGCAACTTAAAATGTGATCACTTTTTCCAGACATGCTTCTTGCTCTAGGCTTCACTTTCTTTTAACAATAGTTTTTGGAAAACTTTCCCTCTCTCCTAACGTTACACTGTCTCTTTGTTGTCTTGCTCTTTCTTGTCTTTCCTATTTGTTACTTTTGAGAGACAGGGATGTCATCTATTTGTCTAATGGGATTCAGAACGATTTTTACACTGTCACTCTTCTTTTTAGCTCAGGCTGTTGCTTGCCTTCAATATATACACCATATAACACATCCATGTTTCACCATGCCAAAAATTGTGACACTGTTTCTTTAAGAGGTTACTGGTATAGCAATTTAAGTTGAGTAAGTAAATCATTACACTCTAAGTTATTCCTATCTATGTACCTAATTTATAAAAACTGTGCCTCTTACTGCGTTGCTCATTCCCTAACTGAGTTAGGGCCGTCTGCAGAGCTCTGTGGCTCTAAGTTGTCTGAAGGCTGCTGTGTTGTCAGCAACCATTTTTCAATTTCCTCTCCCACAGTCGTGAATAAACATCACTGGCCCTGGTATCGGTATCGATTGCTAGACTGTCTCAGCCCTGACTTCATCATCATGCTCTTCAAATGGCATGCGAGTGCCTCTTCTGGGCGCCCTCCTCTCTCCCAAACTCCCCATTTTATCCCCCTTGGAATCCCTATGCAAGGCTAAGTGAAGTCTCCGGCTCCCAACCCCAAGGACTGCAGCCCACCAGGCTCCTCCGTCCATAGCGTTTTCCAGGCAAGAGTACTGGAGTGGGGTGTCATGTCCTTCTCCAACATATTCCATCACTTCACAAATATCCCCTGCACTTCTTAATTATAACTGGACTCCGCTCCCCCTTAAGGACACGGCGTTCTCCAGAGGACTCTTAGGCAGTTGCTGAATCTCACAGATTGACACGTGACAGGGGTGGGAGCTGGAGGTGGGGTGAGGACCAGAAGGGCTTGCTGCTCCCCTCGCTTCCCACTGGAGCGGCCACGTCGTCACCTCTCTGCCTTCAGGGGGCTTGGTTTCCTCTCTGAACCTCACACCACCCAATTATGCAGCATTAGACTACTCTTCTTGGCTGTCATCTACTGGTCCCCAGGCTAGCAAAGTAGGGATGCTTAGGTGCTCAGTCTTGTCTGACTCTTAGGAACCAACAGACTGCAGCCCGCCAGGCTCCTCTGTCCATGGGATTTCCCAGGCAAGAATACTGGAGTGGGCTGCCATTTCCTTCTCCAGGGGATCTTCCCGACCCAGGGACTGAACCTGTGTCTCCTGCGTCTCCTGCACTGCAGGGGAATTCTTTACCCACTGAGTAGGGTCACTTCACAAACAGGGAAGGAGTTCATGAAATAACCTAATTCCTCTACATTCCTCACATTCGTCAAAGATAACACAGCCTCTCTATCACAGGTTGTTGCTGTTGAATCACTCAGTCGTGTCCGACTCTCTGCAACCCCATGGACTGCAGCACGCCAGGCCTCCCTGTCCATCACCAACTCCCAGAGCTTACTCAGACTCATGTCCATTGAGTCGGTGATGCCATCCAGCCATCTCATCCTCTGTCGTCCCCTTCTCCTCCCGCTTTCAATCTTTCCCAGCATCAGGGTCTTGTCTTTTTTTTTCCATCATCAGGGTCTTTTCTAATGAGTTGGCTCTTTGTATCTTTGTATTTTCTAATGAGTTGGCTCTTTGTATCTTTGTATTTCTAATGAGTTGGCTCTTTGTGGCCAAAGTACCACAGTTATTTTAGGAGGTCCTGACTTCCAGGTGGGTAACCTGTCTAAAACCCTTGACTCACTCTTTTTTCATAGCTTAGCTCCAAAGATTTATACCTCCACACTCACGAATGTACTACACTTTACCATCACCTAGAGTACTTTAAGAACTCAGTTTAAAATTCTTTAAGTGTGTTCCAAATCAACCCCTGACTGTCCTGACTTTGCTATCAAACCACCTATCTAAGCGTTTCTCTGAATTTTGATACGTACAAACAGTTTTATGGCTATATGTGGATATTCAATTGAAGGTAAATTGTTTTTTAAAAGATTGATCAAAACTTTTAGAGTGACTAATGTGGCAGCCTGGATGGGAGGGAAATTCGGGGGACAATGGATACATTCGTATGTCTGGCTGACTCCCTTCTCTGTTCTCCTGAAACGATCACTACATTGTTCATTGGCTATACTCCAGTAAAAAATAGAAAGTTTAAAAAAAAGCTTTTAGAGAGGCTAAAAAGGTGTTTTATACCAATGTTCCTTCTGAAAAAAATTAGAAAAGCTGAAGAAAATATTAAAACACACACACCAAAAACTCTAAAGATACTACAGACATATCAAACCAGACATCATTTATAGAATCAAGATCTGAATAAGAGGACATCCAAGAAGAGGTACACCTGGAATTTGGAATGGAATGCGGCTGAGAAAATGAGAAAGTAAGCAGATATGGTAGTGGTCTCCTCGATTTAAGAACTGTTATGAATACCCAGGTACTACATATATATAATACATACACTTGATAGTAAATCTGCTAAAATAAAAAGGCGAAGAGATAATCTAAGATGCCTCCAGAAGAAAAACGATATATTAACTTCAAAGAAGCAATACCATATGACTTACCACTGACTTCTCAACAAAAGCAAAGAATCCAGAAGATGATGGAGTTATATCATCATACCACTGAAAGAAGAGAGCTGCCAGCCAATAATTCTATGCCCAGCAAAGATAGTCCTCAAAAATTAGGATACAATAAAAACATTTTCAGGTAAATGAAAACTGAGAATTTTTTTTTCAGCGGCAAACCTTCTTTAATGCAAATATGAAAAAGAAAATTTTAGGAAGAAGAACTATGATCCTAGATGGTATTTGCAAAGAAAGAATGAGTGATAAATATATACATAAATTTAAATATTTACTCTTCGAAGCAATAATATAATGTCTTGTGGGGCTTGAGATATATAGATACAATTAAGATTCATTACAATAACAGCCCAAAATATGAGGAGTAAACAGAAAATGTATTTTTAGTTTCAAATATTATCAAAGAAAAAATAAAATAACAACTACTAAAAAGAATCATTTAAAATATATAGAGAAGAGAAGAAAGCTGAAAAATATAATAATAAAAATGGAATTAATGAATAATAAGGCAAGGAAGAGACAAAAGGGGTCATAGAACATGTAGAACAAATAGAAGACAAATAAAAAGATGGTAAATTTAAATCTAGATACATTAGTAATTACATTAAATGCAAACTGAGTATATTTTCTAGTTGAGACAAAAACAATCTGAGACCAGACTGAAAGAAGCACACTGTTTGCACGTCTTAAGTATAAGGCTACAGACAGGTTGCGGGGCTTCCAGTGACTCAGCGGCAAAGAGTCCGCTTGCAATGCAAGAGACGTGGGTTCCATCCCCGGGGTGGGAAGATCCCTTGGAGAAGGAAATGGGGACCCACTCCTGTATTCTCGCCTAGAGAATCCCATGGGCAGAGGAGCCTGGCGGCCTACAGTCCATGGGGCCGCAAAGAGTCCGACATGACTGAGCGACTAAGCAACAGCAGCAAAGAAGCTGAAATTAAAAAGACAGGAAAATATACACCATGTGAACACTTGAGAAGGAAGTTAATGTAGCCAAACTACTGTCAGTCAAAAGCAAGAAGCATTACTGGAGATAATGAGGGATATTAAGTTATGTATCTCTACAGGGCAAAGTTAAAAGGAGAAAGAGATACACCCATAAACATAATGAAAAATGTTAATGTCACCCATTCAGTAAACTGATAGGGTAACAGACAAAATAAATCAGTACAATTATAAGTTAATTGAATAGCATGAGTTAAGCAAATTAACATATGTAGAAAACTTAACCCACCAACTGTAAAATACAAATTCTTATCAAACATATATGGAGAAGTTACTAAAATTGTCCATATATTGTACCATAAATCTAAAATAAAAATCATACACAGCAGCTCAGCTACAACTGAATTTAATGGAAGTTAATAATAATTGGAGAAGGAAATGGCAGCCCACTCCAGGATCCTTGCCTGGAAAATCTCATGGACAGAGGAGCCTGGTGGGCTGCAGTCCATGGGGTTGCAGAGAGTCAGGCATGACTGAGCGACTAACATTAAGATCATTAACGTTAATAATAATAAAAAAACCCTAGAAATCTCAAAAATATTTGGAAATTAAAGACCATAGTTCTTAATTAGCATAAGTTGAAAATAAAGCATAATACAAAAGAAAATATTTTGAAATGAATAATAATGAAAATATGATATATCAAAATGTATAAGAATTATTTAGAGAAAATTTTTATCATTAAATGCTAAGGTTTAAAAAATAAAAAGGCTAAAAATCAGTTGGGCTATCAGCCTTCTCAAGAAGTTAGAAGGATACAGCATAACAGACCCAGAGAAAAGAGAAGGAAGGAAATAACATAATAAGAGGATAAATTATTAAAACAGAAAACAAACACATAACAGAATCAACAGAGTTTAGAGTTGGTTCCTTGAAAAGTCCAAAAATTTTGATAATGCCCTAGAAATACTGAATCAAGATAATGACAGAAGTAGTTCTACCAATTTCCACACTCCCCCCAGCATTTTCTCAGAACACACGGCTTGTAGAGTGTCTCCTATGCCTAAATATGGACTTCCCTGGTAGCTCAGCTGGTAAAGAATCCGCCTGCAATGTAGGAGACCCTGGTTCGATTCCCGAGTTGGGAAGATACCCTGGAGAAGGGATAAGCTATCCACTCCAGTATTCTTGGGCTTCCCTGGTGCTCAGACAGTAAGGAATCTGCCCGCAGTGTGGGAGACCTGGGATGGGAAGAATCCTTGGAGGAAGGCATGACAACCCACTCCAGTATTCTTGCCTGGAGAATCCCCATGGCTGGCTGCAGTCCATGGGGTCGCAGAGAGTCAGACATGACTGAGCACACAGCACATGCCTGAATATATGGCATCTGTGTTTGCAGACAATACTCTATGAGAAACCAGTGCACAGAAGTCTTTTGACAATGTGAATATAATACAAACTTTCAGGAATGTAGATGAAATAACCATATGTCAACTCATAATATTCAATTATGCATATTTTAAATCTCATGTTTTAAACTCTCATATAACATATTTATTCAAAGTCTTCATGTTTTTTACCATATCTGCCACCACTGGAGTCACTTTCTGAGTTTTCTAGAGGTTTTCAGAACATATCACTTTTGTTTCCGTCTAAATTGTTTAAGAAACTGTAGTTTTAGAGTCTCTATGTAATAAAGAATGACCTTGGAAATTGTACCCTAGCCTAAAAATACCATTCATATGGAGTTCATATATGAATTCCACAATCACTTGCTTTATTACTTCTTAAATTGTCTTTCCTTTTTTTTCTTGAGACAACTGATTTATAACATTGTACAAGTTCAAGGTGTACAATAGGTTCATTTGGTACATGTGTATACTGCAATATTGTCACAATATTCTCACAATGGAGGTGTTAGCCAACACTTCTATTATGTCACAAAATTATCATTTATTTTTTATGGTGAGAAAGTTAAGATCTAGTCTCTTAGCAACTTTGAAGTTTATAACACGGTACTGCTAACTATAAACACTACGCTGAGCAGACATCTCCGGGACTTATTTACTAGCTGGAAATTTGTCTCTCTAAATAACATCCCTCTTATTCCTCAGCCCCAGTCCCTGGCAACCACCACTGCAAATCTCTGTTCTAATGAGTTTGGGTTTTTCAGATTCCACATATAATTGATACCATACAATATTTACCTCCGTCTGTCTGACTTATCTCACTTATTAAAGTATTTTTAAAAGGTTTATTCTCAACAATTTCCATCACATGTACCTGACAGATCATCTTACTATTGCTGCTTAGTCTCTAAGTCATGTCCAACTCTTTCTGACCCCCTGGACTACAGCCCGCCAGGCTCCTCTGTCCCTGGGATTTCCCAGGCAAGAATATTGGAGTGGGTTGCCGTTTCCTTCCTCAGGGGATCTTCTGACCCAGGGATTGAACCCACATCTCTTACTTGGTAAGTGAATTCCTTACCACTGAGCCACCTGGGAAGCTCCAATAACTTACCACTATAAGAACAGACAGAAGAACTATACAATAGTATGTGAACTGACAACTTCCAGATGTTCAAGCTGGATTTAGAAAAGGCAGAGGAACCAGAGGTCAACTAGCCAACATCCACTGGGTTATAGAAAAAGCAAGAGAGTTCCAGAAAAACATCTATTTCTGCTTCATTGATTATGCTAAAGCCTTTGACTGTGTGGATCACAACAAACTGGAAAATTCTTAAAGAGATGGGAATACCAGACCACCTGACCTGCCTCCTGAGAAATCTGCATGCAGGTCAAGGAGCAACAGTTAGAACTGGACATGGAACAAATTGTTTCCAAATTGGGAAAGGAGTACGTCAAGGCTGTATATTGTCACCCTGCTTATTTAACTTCTATACAGAATACATCATGTGAAATGTCAGGCTGCATGAAGCACAAGCTGGAATTAAGATTGCCGGGAGAAATATCAATAACCTTAGATATGCAGATGACACCACCCTTATGGCAGAAAGTGAAGAGGAACTACAGAGCCTCTTGATGAAAGTGAAAGAGAAGAGTAAAAATTTGGCTTAAAACTCAGCATTCAGAAAATGAAGATCATTGGCCTCTGATCCCACCACTTCATGGCAAATAGATGGGGAAACAATGGAACCAGTGAGAAACTTTACTTTCTTGGGTTCCAAAATCACTGCAGATGCTGACTGCAACCATGAAATTGAAAGACGCTTGCTCCTTGGAAGAAAAGCTATGACCAGCCTAGACAGCATGTTAAAAAGCAGAGACATTACTTTGCTGACAAAGGTCCATATAGTTTAAGCAATGGTTTTTCCAGTAGTCATGTATGGATGTGAGGTTTAGTTGCTAAGTTGGGTCCAACTCTTGCAACCCCACAGACCACTCTGTCCGTGGGGTTCTCCAGGCAAGAACACTGGAGTGTGTTGCCATTTCCTTCTCCAGGAGACCTCCCGACCCAGAAATGTGAGGGCTGGACCATAAACAAAGCTGTGTGTGTGTGTGTGTGTGTGTGTGTGTGTGTGTGTGTGTGTTAGCCTCTCAGTCATGTCTGCCTCTTTGCAGAAGAATTGATGCTTTTGAACTATGGTGATGGAGAAGACTCTTGAGAGTCCCTTGGACTGCAAGGAGACCCAACCAGTCCATCCTAAAGGAGATCAGTCCTGGGTGTTCATTGGAAGGACTGATGCTGAAGCTGAAACTCCAATACTTTGGCCACCTGATGCAAATAACTGACTCACTGGAGAAGACCCACTGGAGAAGATGCTGGGCAAGATTGGGGGCAGGAGGAGAAGGGGCCGGCAGAGGATGAGACGGCTGGATGGCATCACTGACTCTATGGACATGAGTTTGAGTAAACTCCGGGAGTTGGTGATGGACAGGGAGGCCTGGCGTGCTGCAGTCCATGGGGGTTGCAAAGAGTTGGACACGACTGAGCGATTAAAGTGAACTGATAAGAACAGAAAAACATCTTCTCCCAACAGTGTTCTTATTTATAATAAAGCTACACACAGGGAACTCTATTAAGAGTGACTTTGTAAAGATTCTAACTTAAGACAATCGCTTCTCTTCTGAGAGACTACTATGTTGTGGGGGGGGACCCTTGCATTATATTTGTGTGTCTGCAGCAACCATGAGCTAAAAGAAAAACTTCCTCTGTACAATGGTTTCCAAAGATAAACAGGTTGAGACCTGCCTTAACTTCCCAAATCCACTCTTAAAACTTATCTTTATCACATATTCCCTGTAGGGTCAGGTGGATCTTACTGAAGGTAGGAAAAAGAAGAACAGACATGTTATTCAAAGTTGCAACTCAGAGCAAGATGGTCTCCTTATAGCAGCAAAGCCGGGAACGCGGTAAAACCAAATAAAGCAAATGACAAATCGCTGAGGAAAAGAAAAAAAAAAAAGCATGAGAGGGTGGCAACATTCTTTTATCAGAGAAATCAAACTGACATGTTTCATGTCAGTGGCTCTCTGCAGGGGAGAGCAGACACACACTCACACACATACACACAGGTCTTGGAAATGGATGTAATAAAAGCCCAGATCATATAGTATACCCAGTCTCTCTTTCTTTCTGTGCATATATATACATATCTATCTATCTATACATACATACATATATTTATAGAGAGACAGACAGATAAATTGATTTTAAGAAACAGGTTCATAAGATCCTAGATGTTTGGTGAGTCCAAAAATCTGCAGGGTAGACCAGGAAGCTGGAGACCCAGGGAGGCACTGATATGGCAGCTCAAGTCTGAAGGCTGTCTGCTGGCAGAATTCCTTCTTCCTCAAGAGACATTAGGAAATTTCACCTAATTGGATGAGCCAGCCCCCTCTGCACCGAACTCCCAACCCCGCCTCATTACAGAGGGTAACTTGCTTTACTCAAAGACCTCCATCTTTGAAAAACACTTCCCTGCTAAAGATCCTCCAAAGCTCTTCCAACCCTTAAAGAATGCAATCCAAACTCCAATTGCGCCTGCAAGATTCTCCTTGATGTCAGCTCTTGGGTTAGCTTCCAAACTCTGTTAACCTAGGTTACAAATGTTCTTCTGAGTCCACCAGTCAATCCTAAAGGAAACCAATGCTGAGTCTTCATTGGAAGGACAGTTGCTGAAGCTGAAACTCCAATACTTTGGCCACCTGGTGCGAAGAATTGACTCATTTGAAAAGACCCTGATGCTGGAAGATTGAAGGCAGGAGGAGAAGGGGACGACAGAGGATGAGATGGTTGGATGGCATCACCGACTCGATGGACATGAACTTGAGCAAGCTCCAGGAGATAACGCAGGACAGGGAGGCCTGGCAGCTGCAGCCCACGGGGTCGAAAGGAGTCGGACAGCCTGAGTGACTGAGTCCATCCCCACCCAGTGGCCAAGCTCACCTTAACACCGCTCCCATTGCTGTTTCCTGTCGCTCAGGAATCCCTGAAGGTGAAACTGAGGTTATACAGGAAGGCTTAATACAGGGACTGAGTACAAAGAGCTGGGTGAAGGGTAGGCCAGCGCCCGAAGGCTGTTTTCACCTGAAGGCGCGAACCTACAGGACCTTGGAGGAGAGTGGGGAGGTGTCCCAGCACACCGCCCGCCAGCGAGATGCCCCCCAGCAAGGGCCTGGACTCACTCCCCTTCCTCCGTCCAAAGCTCCTCCTGGGGCTCCCCACTGGCTCGACCCAACTGGCAGCCGTGGGCAACAGGTGCCCCCAGCGTGGGCCCCGAGCTCCAGTGTCCCAGCAGGCAGAAGGGGGCCGAGAGTGGGAGGCGGGCCTCGAGGAGCAAATGCAAGGAATCCGGCTCCCGAGGGGGCGTGGCCGACGAACCACCTTCTCTCCGGGTTGCCTTCCTCCTTCCGGCCGTCTCCCGACAGCCCAGCTCTGGTGTCTCTTCGCTGGGCTCTGTGTCTCTGCCCCGTGCCAATATCACCCTGAACCGCCCCCTATGGCTCTGCTCAGTAGTTACATTAACTCGCTCTCCCTCCCACCCTGCGCAGCTTGTTTATCGTCGTTTACCTAGCAAGTGGTGGGCTTCCCTGCTGGCTCAGACAGTGAGGAGTCTGCCTGCGATGCAGGAGACCCGGTTTCAACTCCTGACCTGGGAAGCTCCCCTGGAGAAGGAAAAGGCAGCCCACTCCAGTGTTCTTGCCTGGAGAATCCCATGGACGGAGGAGCCTGGTGGGCCACAGTCCATGGGGCCACGAAGAGTCAGACACGACTGAACGAACCAGCAAGTTATCTCTATGCACAGCACATGAGCACTCAATTTCTACTGTTGAATTAACTAGAATTAGTTTATGTTCTTTTTAAAAATGTTTTAAGTTGAAGTATAGTTGATTTACAATGTTGTGTTATATGTGACTGAATCACTTTGCCGTACACCTGAAACTAATACATCACTGTGAATCTACATAGAACACATGTGTTACATATATTTTTTCAGATTTTTTTTCCTCCATAGGTTATTACAAGACATTGACTATAGTTTCCTGTGTTAAACAGTAGGTCCTTCTTGTTTGCCTGTATCTGCTCATCCCAAACTCCTAATTCCTTCCCCACCCCATTATATCCCCTCACGGATCACAGCCTTGTCATGGGGAAGGAGCTTGTGTGACTCAGTGAAGCTGTGAGCCACGCCGCGTGGGGCCACCCAAGACGGATGGGTCATGGTGGAGAGTCTGACAAGACGGGGTCCACTGGAGTGGGGAACGGCAGACCACTCCGGGATGCTTGCCACGAGAACCCCATGAACAGTACAAAAAGGCAAAAGATACGACATCGAAAGATGAGTCCCCCAGGCTGGAAGGGGTCCAACCTGCTCCTGGGAAAGTGGAGGACAATTACTAACAGCTCCGGGAAGAATGAAGTGGCTGGGTCAAGGCGACCGATACTGAGGCTGAAGCTGAGGCTCCAATACTCGGTCCAATGCTGAGTCTTCATTGGAAGGACAGTTGTTGAAGCTGAAACTCCAATACTTTGGCCACCTGGTGCGAAGAATTGACTCATTTGAAAAGACCCTGATGCTGGGAAAGATTGAAGGCGGGAGGAGAAGGGGACGACAGAGGATGAGACGGTTGGATGGCATCACTGACTCGATGGACATGAGTTTGAGCAAGCTCCGGGAGATGGTGGAGGACAGGGCAGCCCGGCCTGCTGCAGCCCACTGGCTCCCAAAGAGTTGGACACGACCGAGCGACTTAACAACAAAAGCAGTCCCTGTATATGTTCTTGATCTCTGTTTTAGGCATAGTTACATGCAATAAAATTCATGTTTTATGGCAAGACTAGAACAATTTAAACATAAATTCTTCCCTGCCCTTTGATCTCCCCTCTCCCCTTTTGGTGCCTTGTGTATCGGCATTAGTCTGCTCCAGACCTCCCCAACCATAAAGAAGGGATACCTGCTCAACCATAAAGAGCAACATTCTCTTAGCCCCACCAAGATAACTCAGGAGAGATAACCTTCCCTCTTAATCTTGTAAGCGGTCACATGACCCACCAGGATTAGATCTGGATTATGTAAACTGTCAACAACACATCATTTGATGTACAGTCCTCTGTCTCAAAAAACTTACGTAACTGTGTCTTGATTTCTGAGGGGTGGAATAGTCCTTAGAGATTTCTGAGATGCTCTTCCTGGGTTTTAATCCTCAAATGCAGCTCAAATAAAATTTTCCATTTCTTTCTTAGATTGACTGATTAATTTTTTGCTGACATATATAACAGTCACTGCCATCCATATTCTTATCACATGCTTGAGCAAAGAAAAGGCCAAAGTGCTAATTTATTCATATTCAAGCCACAAAGATACTGCAACAGTACCATTAGCATTTTAAGCAACGATTCACTGCGTTTATCTACACTCTTCTCCACCATATACACTCTGGATACGATACCTGCCCCTTCAGATCACCGGGGTTTTAACCTGTGATAAAAGGGAGTTTGGCCACATGAGTTCCATGCCCTCCAACTTTAATTTCAGACGTGTTAGGTGAAGGGCTGTGTGATCTTCCTACACTCAGCACCCGCATCTTGTGGCTGTGTTTCTGGCCTCGGTTGAGGGCCTGGGCCCCAGCAGGGACTTGAGTGCAGAGCCCAGCTGTGGGGTGTCTGTTCAAACTTGGCCCTGCCACAGGCTGGCTGGTAAACTCAGGCTCCTAACCTAGCCCCTCGGAACCTCAGTGGCCTCCTAATAAATGGGATCATGCTGGCAAGGAGCTGAGTTTGGAAGCCAGCTTGTGGTAAACCGCCATGGACTGTGGATGACCGAATGAGCCAGTGAACCTGGGGTTCTAGACACACTGCCTGGATTAAATAGCAAACTGTGTGCTATTTCTTCAGTGCCCTGATCTCTCAAGCGCTGAGGGGTCACCATAGCTCTTCCTGCTTCCTAGTTTGTAAGTAGATGTAAATTAGTTCCTAGCATTTGTGCCAAAACACTGCGTATTAACTGAAATGCATGGTGAGTAATCATACAGACGTTGCTAATACATTTACAATAGAGGACATACACTAAATTTATCTTATTTTTTATGTATAAATAAATGCATAAAATATTATTATACATTTAAAGAACAACGGGCTAAACATTTACTAAAAGGTTTTTGTGGAGGAGAATTCTCTGTTTCTAATAAAAAGAACTGCATGATTATCACATTGTTACGTAATTGTTCCCAAAGTAGTCTGAACTTTTATTTGGTTAAAAAAACAACTCAGGAGTTATGTTATCTTTCAAACCAAGTTTCTGACTATCTCAATAAATAAGAGAAGGTGTAACAACAAATATAATTATCAAATGTGACTTTTTCCTGCCAGTTTTTTCCCTTAACTATTTAAGCTGTCGGTTTTGCCCATCTGGTTTTCATTTGAGAATAGAAATCACTAATCCCACAAACCATTCACTGATTTCTAATCCGAGAAAGACTGGTATTACTTAGCAGCATAATATGATTTTCTTTCCTCCTGTGGAAATAAATGTGCGGCTTCATAGTAGATTAAAAAAGACAATTGAGAAATTTCCTATCATAAACATGTATGGTATCTTAATTTCCAAGTACAACAGCAGACAGACAAACATAATTAATTATATCTTAAATGCAAATTGTTGACAACTGTTCATCTGGTTGAAATTATTTAAGCCACATCAACTCTAAAGAAAGTCCTGCTTTCTAATTTCTAATTTTTTATAAAAATAATTCCATAGTCTTTTCCATACCCAGCAATCTCTTAAAAATCTCACATGATATTTAAAGCGCCATCGCTGCAACCCCCATAGAGACATCTAGGCAAATATAAGTGATTTATATGCAGATTTCAACCTATTTACCGAGCTTAATAGTGAGAGACAAAATATTATATGCAAAATGCGCTCATTTAAATTTTTGATCAGAGCTTTCTGCTGCTTGATGGAATGAGAAAGTTATATTGGTATAGGAGCCAATGCATTTCAGAATAGAAGTCTCAAGGCACATTCGTCTGTAAAGAAGGACTTGGACAGCAATATGGCTAGACGATCCGTCAGCCTCACTCATCTTCTTGACTGACAAGTGTCACTGCAACATGAATCAGTCCTGAGATTTTCATAGTGAGCACTGAAGGGGCTGAGATTATGACAGCTCTCAAACCAGCAATGCTGTGGGACCCACAGAGACCACCTCATCCATAATATACTAGCCACATGTCGTACACAAGACAATTTTAGGAAGCACACACACATTGGTTACAGTTATGTTTGTATATCAGCGTGAAGGAGGAAGACCACACTAGAATGTTGAAGCTATGATTTCACAGATATCATCACTTAGGGAAAATGCTCAGTAGTTAAGCAAAAAGGGAGCTGATTAAATAAAAATATCAGGAGAGTAGCAGTGCAGATGGCATAAGGAAATGAAAATAGTGATGGTCATGGCTAAAACTTAGAAAACACTGAGCTACTCCAACCCCTAATTTTATAGGTGGGATACATGAGACCTTGAGTAGTTTAAAAGGTTTCTCCAAGATCCTATGGCTTGCTGGAGGCTGGATTCTATAATTTACAGTCCCACACTCGATGCATCACATGAAGATTGACTGTCTTGCCTTTACAATGTTTATTTCAGCCTCATGAACCACACATACTTTTTTTTTTTTCCTGAAAGAATGAGTCAATGAGAAATTCAGGTAAATTCTCAAACTACTTATGTATTTGATGTTGTTTCTTTTTATGGAATCTCAGGTACTATCATTGTCATCGGACCAGAATTAAAAGGTGCTAAAGAAAGCTGATCTCACTTTCAGCTACATTTTTTTTTAATTGAATAAATCTGACAGTTAGCATTGTGTCCATTTCAGGTGTACAGTCTGTTACTTTAATATATTTATATATTGCAATATATTAATAATTGCCATTGTAGTGTGGCAGGTATTATCTTTGGCAAATATTACTGTAGTTGTTCAGTTGCTCAGTTGTGTCTGACTCTTTGTGACCTCATGGACTGCAGCACGCCAGGCCTCCCTGCCCATCCACAACTCCCGGAGTTAACTCAAACTCACCTCCATCGGATCGGTGATGCCACCCAACCATCTCATCCTCTGTCATTCCCTTCTCCTCCCACCTTCAATCTTTCCCAGCATCAGGATCTTTTCCAATGAGTCAGTTCTTCGCATCAGGTGGCCAGAGTATTGGAGCCTCAGCTTCAGCATCACTCCTTCCAATGAAGATTCAGGATTCAATTATTATTCATTATTAAATATGACAATGCCATATTTATCACATTAAGTAATCACAAGACAATATTATTGTCTATATTCATCATATGTGCATTAGTTCTCCAGGGTTTATTTACCACTTCTTTCAAGTTTGTATCCTTATCATTGCTCTTATTCCTGCCTCCCTGGCAGTGCAGTAGATAAGAAGTCGCCTGCCAATGAGGGGACACAGGTTCAATCCCTCGTCCAGGAAGAATCCACACGCTGCAGGGCATCCAAGTCCATGCGCCACAGCTACTGAAGCCTGCGTGCCTGGAGCCCGGGGTCCGCAGCAGAGAAGCCACGAGACCCCCAGCATCGCAGTGAGGGTGGGTCCTCCCTGAGATGCCCCAGCATCCCAGGGAAGAGGAGGCCCCACTCACTTCAACTAGAGAAAGCCCATGGGCAGCGATCAAGACCTAGCATAGCCAAAAACAAAAGTCTCATTTTGATCCAACACACTGAGGCCTTTGGATACTTTTGCTGCGAACATGAAGGACATTCTAAGATGTAGATGCTCCAGGTTTCTGACAACGGGAGGGGGAGAAGTCCACAGAAATGCCACCGTGCTCCAGCGAAGAGTCAAGGCAGCTTCTGCCAGACCGCCAGAGTATTGGAGTTTCAGCTTCAGCATCAGTCCTTCTAATGAACACCCAGGACTGATCTCCTTTAGGACGGACTGGTTGGATCTCCTTGCATTCCAAGGGACTCTCAAGAGTCTTCTCCAACACCACAATTCAAAGCATCAATTCTTCAGTGCTCAGTTTTCTTCACAGTCCAACTCTCACATCCACACATGACCACTGGAAAAACCATAGCCTTGACCAGATGGACCTTTATTGGCAAAGTAATGTCTCTGCTTTTTAATATGCTATCTAGGTTGGTTGTAACTTTCCTTCCAAGGAGTAAGCATCTTTTAATTTCATGGCTGCAGTCACCATCTGTAGTGATTTTGGAGCCCAGAAAAATAAAGTCTGACACTGTTTCCACTGTCTCCCCATCTATTTCCCATGAGGTGATGGGACCAGATGCCATGATCTTAGTTTTCTGAATGTCGAAATTTAAGCCAACTTCTTCATTCTCCTCTTTCACTTTCATCAACAGGTTTTTTAGTTCTTCTTCACTTTCTGCCATAAGGGTGGTGTCATCTGCATATCTGAGGTTATTGATATTGTTCCCAGCAATCTTGATTCCAGCTTGTGCTTCTTCCAGCCCAGCATTTCTCATGATGTGCTCTGCACATAAGTTAAATAAGCAGGGTGATAATATACAGCCTTGACGTACTCCTTTTCCTATTTGGAACCAGTCTGTTGTTCCATGTCCAGTTCTAACTGTTGCTTCCTGACCTGCATACAGGTTTCTCAAGAGGCAGGTCAGGTGGTCTGGTGTTCCCATCTCCTTCAGAATTTTCCACAGTTTATTGTGATCCACACAGTCAAAGGTTTGGTGTAGCCAATAAAGCAGAAATAGATGTTTTTTCTGGAACTCTCTTGCTTTTTTGATGATCCAGCAGATATTGGCAATTTGATCTCTGGTTCCTCTGCCTTTTCTAAAACCAGCTTGAACATCTGGAATTTCTCGGTTCAAGTACTGCTGAAGCCTGGCTTGGAGAAATTTGAGCATTACTTTACTAGCGTGTGAGATGAGTGCAATTGTGTGGTAGTTTGAGCATTCTTTGGCATTGCCTTTCTTAGGCATGGGAATGAAAACGGATCTTTTCCAGTCCTGTGGCCACTGCTGAGTCTTCCAAATTTGCTGACATATTGAGTGCAGCACTTTCACAGCACTTTCAGGACTTGAAATAGCTCAACTGGAATTCCATCACATCCACTAGCTTTGATCATAGTGATGCTTTCTAAGGCCCACTTGACTTCACATTCCAGGATGTCTGGCTCTACGTGAGTGATCACACCATTGTGATTATCTGGGTCGTGAAGATATTTTTTGTACAGTTCTTCTGTGTATTCTTGCCACCTCTTCTTATTATCTTCTGCTTCTGTTAGGTCCATACCATTTCTGTCCTTTACTGAGCCCATTTTTGCATGAAATGTTCCCTTGGTATCTCTAATTTTCTTGAAGAGATCTCTAGTCTTTCGCATTTTGTTGTCATTAGAATCTTGCTGAAATGCATCGTGAAGTGCCATATGGCCTAGGAGGGGAGGGTGACACGCCCAAATGTTTAAATCCATGAGCAGTACACCCGAGTATGAAGCATCATCTCTATTTCCCTTAAACCTCCTTCCCTTGGTGGATGAGATTAGGACACCGTTTGAGAAGGTTCTACAGAATTTTGTGAGAAGCCAGGTTCAAATTTTTAGTCCTGCATCCAATAATATGTCCTACCTCCAGCCCCAACATGAGAACGCTGCTGCGCTTGAGAAGTGATGTCAGATCATCACCTACCTTGAAATTCAGCACCTCTCTTTCAGATTTGAAACCATAAGGCGCAGATGAAGGCGTAAGCACCCTCAGTAAATCTGAAGGATGGCTAAGACCACACAGGACTCAGATTTCATTATGTGAATCTCAGTTCTCCCCCTTCTCAAGGCGGTTTAAGAAACACAACATGGTCATTCCAATACACTTGATGTCAAAGACTTATTTTATGGTCTGTTTTCCAGAAGGAGGCTGGGTTTCTGAATCTCTCTTCGACAGCATCTCATGGAGGGCAAAGGCTGCAGCCAGTAGAAAAAAAAGCTTCATTTCAACATGTACAGAAAAGAAAGGATGGGAGAGGGAGTTTTTCTTTTTCTACTATATAGAAATCCAAACCATCATGCCTTCAGCCCTAAAGAATGCCCACCTTAATGAGACAAAAGTCATGTTCTAATTGGGAAATGCTGGTCAAGTGGAAGCTAAATAACCTTCTACCTGCAAAACCAGGAAGAAGGAAGCACCATAGGAAGCCCTGAGCAGAGCGAGGCGGGCACACAGCCCTGTCTCTGCACATGCCTTCTGGGACTTGTAACATTCAGCCAGAGAGTGGGAACTGTAAAAATAGACGCTGTGTTTCTGAAGAAGTGAAAGACTTATTGCATAATGGTGGCAAACTCTGTCTGCTAGAATAGAACGACTCCGTATGCAAACAGAAAACTAAAAAAACAGCCACCACTCTAGACAAATGTATTTTTGAAATATTCAGCCTCCATAAAAAAAAATGTGTGGCTCCATTGGCAGACGACAAGCCTCCTTACTTGACATTTGGAAGGATGGCCTCTGCCAGGTCCACAAACCTGGCTTCTCCATGGTAAAGCCTCCGCCCACCCACACATGTCTGAGACCGTTTCTCTCGTCTTTCCTTTCTTTTCTCTGTAAGATTTGTACCTAAGTAGAAAGGAAATAATTTGCAAACAGTAAGTATGGATTTCGGTGGAAGCCCTGTAAGGCAGAGATCTACTGCTTCCTTCATTTTCATCAGGGGCACAAGGGGAATCAGGCAGACAAGACAAAACACAGCAGTCAGGCCGAAGAGGTCTCTTCTGGCCGCACCTCTGCTCTCTGCCCTCCCCCTCGCTGCGTCCCCTTTGGAGGCTTCACGCCGACTGCGGGGGGCGGAGTGTCTCTGCCTAACCCCTTCTCCCTTGATGACCACTCATCTACTGATTCAGGGGCCCTTACAACAAATGCTTATTAAGCAACAAATATATTCATTGGAAGGACTGATGCCGAAACTGAAGCTCCAGTACTCTGGTCACCTGATGAGAAAAGCCGACTCATTGGAAAAGACCCCGATGCTGGGAAAGATTGAAGGCAGGAGGAGAAGGGGACCACAGAGGATGAGATGGCTGGATGGCATCACCGACTTGATGGACATGAGTTTGAGCAAGCTCTGGGAGATGGTGAAGGACAAGGAAGCCTGGCGTGCTGCAGTCCATGGGGTCGCAAAGAGCCGGATGTGACTGAGCGACTGAACTGAACTGAACCTGTTTTTCCAGGGTATCTAGACTTAGTATAATGACGGAGCCACAACAGTCACAACCAGCTTTTTTCCCATCCTGTCCCTACCTGAAGTTTTAGGATCTTCTCCATCGACTTCCTTTGCCCAGCTATTTCTTGCCTCAAGGAAGTGTTTATGTAACCCCTCAGATGACATTGACCTTAACTTCTATATACTTTCCCGATCCAATGCTTTTCCTTCAGAGCACTTACTCAGGGAAGCAGTCATTTATGCAAGTATGAGTTAATACCTGTTTGCCCCCAGGTAGACTGTCAGCCCTCTGGGGCGGGGGCCAGGGTCTGACCGGTTGGCCCTTGTGTCCCTGAGGCTGAGGTCGAGGCCAGTGCTCAGCACATGAGTGATGTCCAGTAAACACTCAGAGCCTATGGGCTGTCTGAGTTTTGCTCATCTGCAGTGAACGTTGCTCTCTGGGGTCTCTCATCTTCTCCCTTCCTGTTCTGCTGCCTGTGGTGGTACAAGAGCAGGACTGCTGATGCCTGCCAAAGCGAAGCCTTTCAAAGGAGCTGTCTTCCGAGGCCACCGTGTTGCCACTGATGATCCCAAAGGCAGATGCACACCATCCAACCACAGATCTTCTTGGGCCCAACTTCCGGCTGGACTGTCCAGCTGCTTAGAACGCTGGCTCAGTGCCTCGTCCATGTGGGCTCCAACAGTAGCCCCAGAGGGAGATAAAGCTGTTCCACCAGCAAGGACAGCGTGACCTTGGACTGTAGGTAACCCCCACACACACTGGCTCTTGACGGAAGGATTCTGTGCACTCAGGCCTCACCCTGAAAGACTCAGGAATGTAACTGATGGCCCTGCTGCACTCAGCGCGTCTCGTTAATCTGACCTGGTAGCACTGAACGTGCAGCCATCTTAGGCATCTCTCCCTCCCTCCCCGTTGTTCAGTTGCCCAGCCATGTCCGACTCTGGGACCCCATGGACTGCAGCACACCAGGCCTCCCTGTCCTTCACCAGCTCCCAGAGCTTGCTCAAACTCATGTCCATTGAGTTGCTGATGCCATCTAACCATCTCATCCTCCATCGTCCCCTTGTCCTCCTGCCCTCAATCTTTCCCAGCATCAGGGTCTTTTCCAATGAGTCATCTCTTCGCATCAGGTGGCCAAAGTGTTGGAGTTTCAGCTTCAGCATCAGTGCTTGCAATGAACAGCCAGGACTGATCTCCTTTAGGATGGACTGGTTGGATCTCTTTGCAGTCCAAGGGACTCTAAGAGTCTTCTCCAACACCACAGTTCGAAAGCATCAATCCTTTGGCACTCAGCTTTCTTTATGGTCCAACTCTCACATCCACACATCACTACTGGAAAATGAGTTACAAAGCCTATAAAAAGGAACTATGGAAACCCATGGGAAATTGACTTGCAAGATTTGAGAAGGCTTCTTAGAAAAGGTGGCCTTTTGGCTGAACTTTGAAATATGAGTAGGATTTTGACAGGTGGAGGATCCAGGCAAATAGCATTCCAGATAAAGGAAGAAACAGGAAAAGCAGCCCCTAAATATGAAGGGAAGTGACGAGCAATTATATAGCAATACCTATCCCATACCCATAGCCGTACCTGTATCACCAGGGGCTTCCCTGGTGGCTCAGATGGTAAAGAATCCGCCTGCAACATGAGAGACCGGTTCGATCCCTGAGTCGGGAAGATCCCCTGAAGAAGGGAATGGCTACCCACTCCAGTGTTCTTGCCTGGAGAATCCCACGCACAGAGGAGCCTGGCGGGCGACAGTCCCTGGGGTCACAAAGAGCCGGACACGACCGAGGAACTGACACTCTCACTCCCATACCCGTATATGCATCCCAATACCATGAGGGAGTTGTTATTTCTTTTCACACCTAGGAAATGCAGTGTCTAAGAGATGAAACTAGAAGCTTAGAAAGACTTGCCCCAAATCACCAGGGTCTTAGATTTGTTGTTTAGTCACTCAGTCGTGTCTGACTCTTTGTGACCCCACGGACCGCAGCACGCCAGGCTTCCCTGTCCTTCACCATCTTTTAGGTGATACAGCCAACACTTAAACCACAGTTTAAATCTACCCGTGTCGCCTTTATAAGCCCTCAATAAGTGGCTATCATCGTAGATATAACTGTGACGGCAAGACGATCACGTGACGTGCCCAAGGGCAGCTGGATGAAGAGGGAGGTGACGGGCTCAGATGGAAAAGCAGGGGGGTCAAGCGCTGGAGGGCTCTGAGGGTCTGTTCATGCAGCCCACATGCGGTGGTTATGAAATGATCAACCAGCAAAGTCTCGGTTAAGTCCCTCGTTCCGGCTCCTAAGGCAGAGCCTGCTGTGTCCGTGCCTCCTGGGGTCTGTCCAGAGTCAAGAACAATTAAAACAAAAAAGGGGGGTGCAGATTATAGAGGCATATTCAATGGTTGTTGGTGAATCCTCTGTAGTTGAGGCAGAAAGGCTGAATTTTGAGAACAGAGGTCTGAGAAACTGCAGATGAAACCGTCTGAACACAGTCACTGAACTGGCACATTTCAGCAAGGGGCTGGCAAACCTCACAGGGACATAGCTGGGTTTCAAGACGTGAACGGCAGACAAGGACGAGACGCAAAGCGCAGTGACCATGTACACGGAGGACGCTGGCTGGGGAGGGGGCAGTCGGCTCCGCCGCACGACAGCCCCGGGGGTCACCTTAGTAACGAACATGCTTTGTTTCAGCAGATGCTTGTCAATACACTGTTCAGCACTTCCATTTATTTATTAAAAATTGCTTTTGATGTGGACTATTTTCCAAGCCTTTATTGAACTCATTACAAATTGCTTCCGTTTCATGTTTTGGTCTTTTTGGTCACATGGCATGAAGAATCTTAGCTCCCAGACCAGGGATTTAACACAAACCACCCTTGCAGTGGAAGGCAAAGTCTTAACCGCTGGACCACCAGGGGAGTCCAAGTAACTTCATTTAGAGACCAGCAGTCATACTTGCTTAGAAATTTCACAAGAAATCCCTTTGGATCGTCCTTTGATTTTATGAACTCTTTCAGATTTTTAAAGAAGTGATATCCAATCAATTGGTATGGTCTCAAGGCTCTCGTGATGGTTAAAATGCTTTAGAGAATTTGCTTCATTAAATGGGAGAGTCGGAGTGAAGTGAGGACAGGGCAGGGGGCATTCTTGCTTGAATGAGGCAGAATAATCGTTCGCATTAAGGGACTGATATTTATTCTGCAGCAGATAGACTCATCCAGAACATTTGAGTTGTAGCTGTCACATGATCAGCTCTGTATTCTGGGAGAATTTCAATAGCGGTGTGAAGAACAGATTCGGCTTTTCATGCACTTTTTTTTTTCATATACCTTATTTTATCAAAAATTAATTGTTCTCCTTTACTCAGTACAAGGGTGACATGTATTACAATGAGTATCTTAGTGACTTATTCCTATTAGCCAATAAAAGTTGATATAATTGAACTTAGGTTGAATTGAATAGTTCCTAGAAATGTAATGACAACCCTTCTAAAAACTGGCTTTCTTACAAAGGGTATTTTAAGTTCTAGAAGAAGGGACAATAGAGAAAACATTTTGGAGAAGGAAGACATTTGATAATAAAACTACCACCAAGCACCTCAGCCTTTGACCTTGCCATTCAAACTGTTTCCAATGCTATGGGTCATTTGGGACTATCGGGCTGGCCGAAAACCAATCAGGTTCTTCTGTAACAACCAGCCGAAAAACCTGAACAAACTTTTTGGCCAACCCAATATTTGCTTCAGTGTGGGATAATGTATTCATTTGAATGTTTACATTTAAAAATAACAAAACAGATTTTTTTTCCAGAACTTTTCCTTCTTCAGTAAATTTCTGGAAAACAGAGCTTTTGCTGTATTTAAACCAAAGTGTTCAGACTGCGTGCTTGAATGTGGCTCTCAGCTCTACTGCATGTCAGTTTTTGGTATTTCCCTGGGATCCTGATTTACTGAGAACTGACATGTACTTTGAGCAAGAACCTGTAAAACAGGTCTGTTAGCTGAGGCTGAAAAATAGATTTCATCTGAGGACTTCTCTGTGTTTTAATTGTTTGAGTATTGGCTCTCTTATTTCCTATTTTCTGCAACCTATATGCCATCTGCCACCTTTTCCCTTCCCTTCTTTGGATATTCATTTATTCATTCATTCATGCAATCAGTTGTTCCTTTAACAAATTTTGGTTGAGGGCTACTACATGCGGGTGGGCTTCCCAGGTGGCGCTAATGGTAAAGAACCCATGTGCCAATGCAGAAGATGTAAGAGACTCAGGTTTGATCCCTGAGTCGGGAAGATCCCCTGGAGGAGGACATGGCAACCCACTGCAGTGTTCTTGCCTGGAGAAGCCCATGAAGAGAGGAGCCTGGCAGCTACAGTCCATGGGGTCACAAAGAGTCGGACATGAAGAAAGCAGCTTAGCACACTCACATGTGGGTACTGGTCTGGGGATAGAGGCAGACAGGGTTAGGGTCAGGGAGAATGCTCACCATGGAGAACTGTGTGATCTACCAGGGGGGAGACGATGTGATGCAGGCTGGAGGGGCTCCAGAGCTCAGAGCAGTCATGTCTAACAGCGATTGCAGAGTTAGGGAACTGTTCTCAGACAACCTGGGTTGCATTACCTTTCTCTACGACCTGGGTGATTCCTAGACTCACCATGAGTTTCAGTTCCTTAAGCCAGAAGGTGAGCGCTCTGCGCTCAGCAGCTCACTTGCTCCCACCACCAGACTCTCTTTGTTCTCCATCTGTGGGAGTGACTTGGGCCACCACTCAAGGTACTGATAATGGGCAGACTTGAAGGGTCTTTGATGGTGAAGACAAAGGTTTGTACAGTCAAAGGTCCGTCTAGTCAAAGCTGTGGCTTTTCCAGTAGTCACGTATGGATGTGAGGGTTGGACCATAAAGAAGAGTGAGCACCAGAGAACTGATGTTTTGGGATTGTAGTGCTGGAGAAGACTCTTGAGAGTCCCGTGGACTGTAGGGAGATTAAACCAGTCCATCCTAAAGGGAAATAGCCCTGAATATTCATAGGAAAGGACTGATGCTGATGCTGAAGTTCCAGTGTTTTGGCCACCTGATGGAAAGGGCAGACTCATGGGAAAAGGCCCTGCTGCTGGGAAAGACTGAAGGTGGGAGGAGAAGGGGACGACAGAGGATGAGATGGTTGGATGGCATCACCGACTCGATGGGCCTGCATTTGGGCAAGCTCGAAGAGATAATGAAGGACAGGGAAGCCTGGTGTGCTGCAGAGAGTCAGACAGGACTTAGTGATTGGACAACAATAACAACAAGGGAGACGGGAAGGCAATGCGTGAGCCAAAGGCATTACCTATGCAGGGCATGATTCAGCAAAACAAATTCTCCAACACCATGAGAAAGAACGGTTGGGTCTGGGAGGGGAATGTGGAGGGGTATAGAGGGAAGAGGGACTTTTTTTTTTAAGAAATGAGGCATTCACTGGTAGTGAGCCCCAGAATTGATCTGAGTGAGAATCCTGTGTCTGAGGCTCTTAGAACTAACAATAAACCTGTGTAGCAGTTTAGGGAAGGACCAGACATCAAGGTGCACATTGGAGGCAACTTTGCTATCTTAAAATATTTTTGAAATATCATCCTTGTGAGTTTTTTCTTTTTTTCCTCTAAAGAAACACTAGCTGGTGTGTGTGGATAATTATTTTTAAATGTTAAAAAAAAAAAAAAAAAAACTGTTGTGATGTTTTTCACTATCAGTCTAATACTAAAAGATTCATAGCCCATATTGATTTTTCTTCCCCCAAAGACATCTCAGTTTTCAGCATGCCTTTCACCCTCCCTCTTCCCATAGACTCTGCTCTTTTCTTTCTCTGCTGTCTCCAGCCTCTGGCTACCTTCCAAGGCAGTCTGTTTTGTAAACATGTATATGCTTTTAAAGGAATTTTAGTGATGGTATCTGATTTGAGGTATTGTATTGCTCATTTGTTCTCTGAGGTTGTATTAAGATGTTCAGGGAGAAACAAGCAACATTAGGTATCTGTATAGAGACGGACTTGAGCCTGTCCACAGTGATGAACTCACAGGGCCAAAGGTTCTGCTAGAATTAGGGACAAAAGCAGGAAGCGCTGGGGCATCTTCTTAGAGCATGCCCAGGAGCACCAAGATGCAACGTTCATCTCTGCACAGCCTCACTTCCCTGTTTGGCGCCGTTCTGTCTCTCTGGGTTGACCATCCTTAGTCCCAACCCTAAACATCTATTATAGGGAATTAATTCTGTTTCCTGAAATGCCAGGTTGGAAAGCATTGCTGGTAGTGTTGTAGTAAAACAAAGAACAAAGAAATAAACCATAGTAACAATAAAAAAAACCCAAAACAATCACTACCAAAAAAAAGGGTCCTCTCAAGATGTTTACAACACGATTCGTTTATCCCCTCAACAAATGGTGGCTGGGTGCCTGCGTGTGCCAGACACAGTGCTAATGAATGGAGATGAAACGATGAATATTCAGGATGCAGTATGTTAAACACTAAGATAGATGTACGCGCGAGGTGCTTGAAAGCTCAAAAAGAAATCAAGCATCATGGGCCAAGTTCTGCATGCACAATCTCACGGCCTTCTCACTATGCTCTCAGTAGGTAGATACTCTCATCCCATTATGCAGATGAGGGAGTGGAGGTTAGGAAGAATACATAATTTATCTGAGGTCACACAGTAAGTATGTGGTAGACCCTGGCCTTGACTGACTCCAAACCCATGGATCATGCTTTATTCAGGCTGCTTTCCAGGAGTCATGCTCAGACTCAGTTCAGTAAAGAAAGGGACTACGAGCATCCCAGGCAGAGGGAACACATTCAAGGGTTTAGAAGCACATGTCACTGAAGCCAAACAAGAAACCTTCAGGCAGGAAGGACAGCTCCCTCAGAATGAAGAATGAAAACCCCGAGGAGTTAAGGGTAGGGCTTCAGGTACCTGAACGGCAGAGGCTGCGAGAGATGATTTCAAGGCCCTCCCTTAAATATGTAAAGAAAAATATACTGCATCGGTGGCCATTCACCTCCTTCCATGTTGCCCACTGATGAGGACTGCTGATGGGTGGACTCATGGACGGAACCACAAAATTTTAGAGATGGGCAGTGAGATTATTTAATTTTACCATCCAGTTTTCCACAAGAGGAAATGGAGCCTCAGAACTCTGCAGTGATTCTTTTCCCCAGACATTGCATAGCTAATTAGGGATGTGTGTGTGTGTGTGTGTGTGTGTGTGTGTGAAGCTGATTCAGTCGTATCCAACTCTTTGGACTGTAGTACAAAGGTGGGCTTGTAGATGGTAGCCCACCCTATGGACTGTAGCCCACCAGGCTCCTCTGTCCATGGGATTCTCCAGGCAAGAATGCTGGAGTGGGTTGCCATGCCCTCCTCCAGGGGACTTTCCTGGCCCAGGGATGGAACCCATATCCCTGATGTCCCCTGAACTGGCAGATGGGTTCTTTACCATTAGTGCCACATGGGAAGACAATCAGGGATAGAACCGTGATTAGAATTTAGATAATCTGACTCCCTATCTCAGAAGGGAAGTTTTCAGACAGATATTCTATGCAAAGGACATGAAAAGACAATCCACAAACGACCAATGTTCATGAAAACATTTGCTCAGTTTCCCTTGTAATCAAAGAATCCGCAATAGTCCAGGGAAGCAGGCACGCTCATACATTGCCAGTACAAATCTAAATGGTGATAAACTTTTTTGGAAGATATTTTGGCAATATGAAAAGGGCTATATAGTGTAGTGATTAAGAATATTGGTCTCGAAATCAGACAAACTTGGACCCAAACACTTGGTCTACCAACCACCATGGTGAATTTATCCATTTCCTGGGCATAAGCCTCAGTTTGCTCTGGAAAAAATGTGAGTATTAATAGTACTTATGAGTCTTCCCTGGTGGTCCATTGGTTTAAGAATCTGCCTTCCAGTACAGGGGATGTGGATTGGATCCCAGGTCAGAGAACTAAGATCCCACAGGCCGCAGGACGGTCAAGCCTGTGCACCATAACTAGAGAAGCTCGCGCACCACAAGAAAGACCCAATACAGTCAAAATAAAGCAAATATGTAAGTAAAACACATCGGTTTTGTTTTTAAAAACAGTACTTATCTCATGAATTTGCTGTGAGGATTAAATGAGAACTTGTCTATAGCACATGCTTGTGCTGAGTCACTTCAGTCGACTCTGACTCTCTGTGATTCTATAGACTGTAGCCTGCCAGGCCCCTCTGTCCGTGGGAGTCTCCAGGCAAGAAAACTGGAGAGGGTCGCCCTGCCCTCCTCCAGGGGGTCTTCTCGACCCAGGGACCGAAGCCTCATCTCTTCCGTCTCCTGCGATGGCAGGTGGGTTCTTCACCACCAGTGCCACCTGGGAGGCCCTGTCAATAGCCCAGCTCTCCAGCGTGGAGTCCAGCAGAATGTTCACTCATGACTATTACATATAAAGAGTTCTATAAATACATTCTATAAATACACACAATTTCACATCTAGGCAACTTATCTTTACACGAATGATCAGAGGTGTTTACAAAGATTTATGTCCACGGATATTCATCACAACATTATTTATAATGGTGAAAAACTGGAAACACAAATGCCCAACAGTAGAGTGGGTAAATTAATGACGGTCCGTGTGGTTGATGGAATAGCATGTGGCCACTGAATATCAGGCTGAAAAGAACATTTCATCATCAGAGAAAACATCCTTAGGGAGGGACAAAAGCAGCTTGCACACAATAAATGAGCATAATGCCAAACTTTATAACAGGCCATAGATGTTGTTCAGTCACTAAGTCGGGTCTGACTCTTTCGTGAGCCCATGGACTGTAGCCCGCCAGGCTCCTTGTCCATGGGATTTCCCAGGCAAGAATACTAGAGTGGGTTGTTATTTCCTCCTCCAGGGGATCTTCCAGACCCAGGATCCAAACCGCGTTTCCCGCACATGTCTTCTGCACGCAGGCAGATTCTTTACCACTGAGCCACCGGGAAGCCCACACAGACAGAGTACTGGACGGCAACTTGGTGAGAAACGGAGGATTCGCCCAATAAACCCACGGCCGTCTGTGTGAGACCCCGAGCCCGAATCGAGGAAACCCAGCTTCAGTGGGCTGTGCTATAAACTCTGTAACAAGACTGAGACAGAGAGTGAAAATAAGTTCCTTTTCCTGATACTATCAAAATGACATAAATATTTGAGTTTAACGAGCCATTCTCAACGTTCCAGATTTGAAAAGGCTTGGAAGGAAATTATATTTTACAGTTGTAAACTGATCTCAGCATGCTGAGATTTCCACATTTAACTTCTATTAATGCTTCTCAATGCCAGCATGAAAACGTATACTTTAGACAATCTTCCTCAGTGCTATTTCTTACAGGGAGCTGATTAGAAGAAATAAAGTCCTAGACGAAATAGGCAAAGCCTCTCGGGACAAACACTGAAAAAGGATGTTAGAGTTGATTTGTTTACTACTTTCTTCTATTGATATATCCTAGGATACTGACAGAGGAATTATAGTACAAATGAGAAAAATAAGGAACCCAAAGCAATGAGTGATCATTTTTCCTACACATAGAATTCCAAGTGGTTCAGTGTAGCGAACTTTGAAAAGACTATAGTATGCACTCTTAGTTGTAAAACACTTGTCTGCTCCTTCAAGTTATACATTATTTGTGGCAGGTTTGGAGTACACACACAGCAAATAGATTCTACAAATATAGAGACTCCATCATTATTGGTTTTGTGCTTTAGTTTATAATGGAATTAAGTTATAAGTGTGCTTCTAATAATGTGCTCTTGAACAAGTCACTTGGCCCATCAAATCCTCCTTAACCTTCCTGGCAAACAGTCACAGGACTGAAGGGAATGTTTTCTGAGAATCCTTCTAGCACTGAAATTATACAGCAAGCTATTAACTTATAAATTAGAAAAACTTCAATCTTTCAGATCAGAGTTTGACAAACTATAGCCCATGGGCCATTCTGGAAGGCTGCTTATTTTTGTTTTTAATAAAGTTTTATTGGAACACTTTACTGGAACATCCCTCTCTATAAGGATGGTGTTTAAAAAAATTAATGCACATTTAATTTTTTTTAAGCCCAGGTACTTACCATGGGCCTTTTATGGAAGATCGCCAGTCTCTCTCTTGGGCTCAATTTACAGATCTTTTTATTCATAATATAAAGTTATTCTTCTTATTCTTTATATAGAGCAAATCTTAACAATCACTTTTAAGGAAGGTTTTATAGATTCAGATAAAATGCCATCAAACTTTTCAACAACACGCATATACCTCTGTATTAGATTTCCTTTTAATGTAACTCAGGTGTCTATCTTAACAAACAACTTTCCCAGTGTTTGTATTGTTCCTGCAGATCTCATAAACCATGCTGAATCTTATAAACATAACCATGAAAGTGGAAATAAAAAGCTCTAGTCACTCAGTCATGTCTGACTCTTTGCAACCCTATGGACTGTACCTTGCCAGATCCCTCTGTCCATGGAGTTCTCCAGGCAAGAATATTGGACTGGGTTGCCATCTCCTTCTCCGGGGATCTTCCCGATTCAGGGATCAAACCTGCAGAGTCGTTACCATCTGAGCCACCAGGGAAGCCCAAATATAACCATATATTTATATTATTTTTATGTAACTTACAATCAATCATCCTAAAGGATATTGGTCCTGACTATTCATGGGAGGACTGATGTTGAAGCTGAAACTCCAATACTTTGACCACCTGATGTGAAGAGCTGACTAATCGGAAAAGACCCTGATGCTGGGAAAGATTGAAGGGAGGAGGAGATGGGGAGGACAGAGGATTGAGATGGTTGGATGGCATCACCGACTCAATGGACATGAGTTTGAGTAAACTTCAGGAGTTGGTGATGGACAGGGAGGCCTGGCATGCTGCAGTCCATGGGGTCACAAAGAGTCAGACACAACCAAGCAACTGAACTGATGATGGATGAACTTAACAACTATTGCTATAATCCTGTAACCATTATGTTCCCTTAAATGTTTCAATACTTTATATAAATGTGGAAGGGTTTCAACTGAGAAATGAGAAGCCTAAATCAATTACAATTTTTAAGGGAACAAGACTGACCTATCTAACCAAGAGGTTAAAGTCTCTTAAGCAAAAATGAACCAATATGAACAGATTCCTCCTTGAAATAAAATATAAATATGAATGGTTGGATCCCCTTCTGCCAGCAATGCCATTTATGGATGCATTAAATGTATCATTTGTTCTCATGATATTCCACACAACATGATTTCTGACCAAGAAGAGAATGTTACTGCTAGAAAAAAGCAGGTGGCTGACCTCCATGGGCCTCACTGAGCTACCCGGGTGAGCATCACTCTGAAGGCTGCCAGGCAGAGAGAGGAATGGGCAGGGGAGATGGCTGGAGCCACACCTCGCAGGGCGCCTTCCTTCTCCATGCAGGAGCACGTGTGGATTCTCCTACAGCAGACCTCACAGATCTGGAGACCAAGGGCTGGAAATGAAGACAGTACCTCTCATTATGAAACCTGATGCTACAGAGGGACTTCCCTGGTGGTCCAGTGGCTAAGAGTCCATGTCCCCGATTCAGGGGGCCCAGGTTTGATCCCAGGTCAGAGAACTAGATTCCACATGCCACAAATGAAGATCACTAAGATCCAGTGCAGCCAAATAAATAAACAAACATAAATGTTAGAAAAAATTGTGTCAAAAATAAAAGCAAAAAATAAACCTAAGGCTATATAAAAGTTAAAAAAAAAATTTTTTTTTAATTTACTTATTTGTTTGTGCCAGGTCTTAGTTGTGGCATGCGGGATCCAGTTCCCTGACCAGGGATCAAACCCGGGCCCCCTGCCTTGTGAGCAAGGAGTCTTAACCCCTGAACCACGAGGAGGTCCCTATAGAAGCTTTTATTTGCCCCACTGTGACTGGGAGCCTCCGTGGATTTGGAGGTCTGTGAACGCTTCCAGCAGGGACCACAAGGCTCCACTGGACTAGAAGCTGAGACTCCCACCTAGTCCTCACCGAGTTCTTTACTTTCAGAAAATTAAGGTCGCTGCTACACAGTGAGGACCTGCAGATTCTCTGGAGCGCCTCCTAGGACGGCGACGCCCAGGGGCAAAAGTTAGAGGTTTCAGCCATCCTGCAATGGCACCCCACTGCAGGATTCTCGCCTGGGAAATCCCGCGGACAGAGGAGCCTGGCGGGCTGCAGTCCACAGGGTTGCGAAGAGCTGGGGACAACTGAGCAACTAGCACGTTCACTTTCTTTCAGCCAGCCTAGAGCTCAGCCACCTGGGAAATACCGCGCCACTGGGCAAGAAAGCCCGGCCACCCGGCAGACCTGCGGGGAGCAGAGCCTGCATGGAGGAGGGAGACTGTGAACACCAGCCCCGGACCTGTGACTGTGACCTGTGACCCACGGCGAGACCGAGGATCCTAATGGCTCCCACACTGTTCTCTGTGGGTCATTTACACATGTTAATCACTGCCCTTTCTTCCCCTTCCCCTCGTCCCTGATAAAGCATTTCCGGGGCATGACGAGCTCAACCGCTCAGCTCTTAGGTTGTGGAACATCGAGACTGCCCAGCGGGGACATCCCTGGTGGTCCAGTGGCCAAGACTCCGAGCTCCCAACGCAGGGGGCTGCGGTGGATCCCTGGTCAGGGAACTAGAAGCACACACTGCCACCGAAGACCCCGTGTACCGCAACTGAGACCCAGCACAGCCCACTGAAGAAATAATACATATTTTTTAAAAAGAACAAAAAGAGTGGCCTGTGATCAGGCTAAAGGGACAATGAAGCATACCCCACGCAGACGCAGAAGTCTGGCCTTCCTTTGGGGAGCCGGCACTGTTGTTAGGGAGCACCTGTTGTCACCGCCGTAATTTGCTGTTGTTGTTTCTGCTTCACTTTTCTTTTTGACTGCACTGTGTGGCTTGTGGGATCTTCACCCCCAACCAGGGACTGAACCCAGGCCTCCAGCAGTGAGATCACAGCGTCCTAACCTCTGGACCACCAAAATCCTCCATTATTGCTACAATGTGGAGGCTTACATTTGGGAAGAAGAGTAGTGCACAGCTGGATTAGCCGTTCCAACCTTATTTTCACACGCCTTCCTTGACTGCGGAGGTGGGAACACCACAGGCTCGGTTTCCAGACTTCCCTGAAGCAGAGTCCTGGGGATAATTTAGGTTCTCACGAGGCACCGGCACAAGCCCAGGTGGGCGTCTAGGTTGGGCGGTTTCTGCGGGTCAGCAAGATCGAGGGGCCACCGAGGCCAACAGTTAACCCAGGCGACAGGACTCACCTGGCCAGCGTCTGGACTTCCCTTCCACTCCGACTCCGTGCCCTCCTTACTCAAAACGTCCGTTTCACATCCTGGCATAATTCTGTGTATCTGGGGACAGTCTAATAAATTAATTTAGGCTAAGTAAATTTTTGACCATGGAAACAATGTTTTAATATTGATAATAACTCTAATGAAGACAGCCACTCTGACTAACACCATTCATTGTTGATTACATGCCAAGATCTTTACAAGAATTGTGTTATTTAATTCTTAAAAATAGTCAAATTTAATGAACTGAGTGCTAGTATCTCAATTTTACAGATGAGAAAAACAGAGGCCTTGAGGTTTTTTTTTTTTTTTTAAACTTCATTAAAGTCACATAGCTAGCAAACATTAAAACCAGGACTTCGTTCTTAGCCTGAGTTCAGAGTCTAGTCTCCTAACTACTACACTACATTGCCTGTTCAAATCCTATGGAGTGATGAGAGAATATTAGGTGACTCTGAAGCTGGATGGGAAAAAAATATTTTAAGATTTCAGGATGGGGACTCTTCTAGCAACATGCTGTGTTCTCATTCAGTGGTGTCCGACTCTTGTGACCCCGTGGACTGTGCCCCACCAGGCTCCTCTGTCCATGGGGTTCTCCAGGCATGACACTGGGGTGGGCTGTCATTTCCTCCTCTGTCCATGGGGTTCTCCAGGCAAGGACACTGGAGTGGGCTGCCTTATCCTCCTCCAGGGGGTCTTCCTGACCAGGGATCAAACCCGCATCTCTTACATCTCCCGCATTGGCAGGCGCGTGCTTTACCACCAGCGCCAACAGATGCATTTATATTTTCCCAAGATTGGGAGATCTAGACATAAAACATTAAGAACTAAACCAGAACACTTTGTGGTAACACAATCATTTCTATAGAAACAAGTATTTTGCACTGTATAGGAAACATGAATATTTAAAGAAGGGAAAAGGTACAGAGGTGAGTGAGCAAAAGTAGAGAAACCTGGAAAAGTAGAGAAAGGTTAGTTTATTCATATAATAAAACATTTTACTAAAGAGCCCATATTATAAGCCTCTAAAAGATTAAAGTAGTATAGATAAAGCAGTAAATCAAGTTTAATGCAGCATTAGATAAGAGGCTGGTAGTCAGTAATAAGGATAAGATGCTCAAAGCTTAAGGTCACTGATTATCTGAAAAAGAAGAAAGGTAAGCATGCAAAATGGATCCTGTGCTTGATAAATATTAGGTTCCTAAGGAAACAATAACCATAAATAAAAAGGTAGAAACCTTATAATATTGGAAACTAACTGGAATGCCTATATGGAGATCATTTTCACATTAGGAAACGCTGCAGAAAATCTAGTGAGGTTCTCAACACTCACATATTCTTAATAAAATGCAGTAACTCTCCAAAATGGTCAGTGAATTCTGAATGAAGGTTGGGCTAACTCATGGGTATAACCAAACCTCTACTTACCTACAGAGAACAACCATCCAGTTAAATGGCTTAGCTGATCAGTTCTATTTGCCATGCCAGGCATATGAGCCTCCTCACCAGTATCTTGCAATCATGCTGGTCTAAGCTCATAATGAAGAATCAGTTCAGTTCAGTTCAGTCACTCAGTCATCTCCGACTCTTCGTGACCCCGTGAACTGCAATACGCCAGGACTCCCTATCCATCACCAACTGCTGGAATTAACTCAAACTCATGTCCATTGAGTTGGTGATGCCATCCAACCATCTCATCCTCTGCCGTCCCCTTCTTCTCCTGCTTCAATCTTTTCCAGCTTCAGGGACTTTTCAAATGAGTCAGCTCTTTGCATCAGGTGGCCAAAGGATTGGAGTTTCAGCTTCAACATCAATTCCAATGAACACCCAGAAATGATCTCCTTGCAGTCCAAGGGACTCTCAAAAGTCTTCTCCAACACCACAGTTCAAAAGCATCAATTCTTCGGCACTCAGCTTTCTTTATAGTCCAACTCTCACATCCATACATAACCACTGGAAAAATCATGGCCTTGACTAGATGGACCTTTGTTGGCAAAGTAATGTCTCTGCTTTTTAATATGCTCTCTAGGTTGGTCATAACTTTCCTTCCAAGTAGTAAGCGTCTTTTAATTTCATGGATGCAGTCACCATCTTCAGTGATTTTGGAGCCCAGAAAAATAAAGTCAGCCACCATTTCCACTGTATCCCCATCTATTTGCCATGAAGTGATCGGGCCGGATGCCACAATCTTAGTTTTCTGAATGTTGAGCTTTAAGCCAACTTTTTCACTCTCCTCTTTCACTTTCATCAAGAGGCTTTTTAGTTTTTCTTCACTTTCTGCCATAAGGGTGGTGTCATCTGCATATCTGAGGTTATTGATATTCCTCCCAGCAATCTTGATTCCAGCTTATGCTTCCTCCAGCCCTGCGTTTCTCATGATGTACTCTGCATATAAGTTAAATAAGCAGGGTGACAATCTACAGCCTTGACATACTCCTTTTCTTATTTGGAACCTGTGTGTTGTTCCATGTCCAGTTCTAACTGTTGCTTCCTGACTTCTGTAAGAAGAACTTCTAGGTGACGAATGTGCAGTCAGACATTATGAAAATTACCAAATAAATTAATGTTTGCAAGTGCTAATATTCTACTATAAAATGTAGTTATTGTTTTCTACTATTCTAACATTTAAACTACCAAATCTGAAGATTTGGCAATTCACCTCATGCACAAAAAAAGTCATTATGTACATCCTGTTTCTCCTCCAACTTTATACCTCCTGTTTTTATACACCCCCTTTTTCCTCCAGTTAGTGCTAAACATAAAACTATTATTTTTAGGTGCTTGATTTAGCTTTCTGAATGCAAAATAAAGGTTCTGTTTTGATACTGGGGGGAAATATACAAGCACCCACATTCATATATATGACCATTTACCCAACCACAGTTACATTTTCAAACTAAAAAGTAGGTAAAAGTGGCTAAGAGACTAAATAGTCTGGCAAAATGAAGGATAAAAAAGTTCCCAGTAAATGATCCATTACAGTGGAAAAACGTCAGCTGTGAACATGTTTGTGAAATATACCGTGGAGGATTCTCCTTCTGTGATTATGGTCCTTCTTGCCTCCAGGTTCAAGTGTTGCTCAATCAGCAAGGTGTTCAATTCACAGTGATTGCTGCGCGTCTCCTTGTTGATCGAGACAATGCATCATCTCAGCCTAGACACATTTACCATAGAAACGAATATAAGAAACAGAATTTTGATTTAAATTTTCCGCTGGCAGGAGATGGAGAAAAATACATGCAAGAGAAGATTCCATTTGAAAAGCTCTGACTCAAGTTAAGTCCAAAGAGAACGCATCTTTCTGTACCTAATGCAGTCTTGGCATTAAATAGCAAGCCTTTCTCGCTCACAGCCCTTGTCAATTTGATTAAACTCACAAACACGTGACTGCCTCTGCCTCTGTTAAAAATACTCAAGCGGGAGGATGACTGAAAGTCGTGGGGCTTTGTCTCCGTGCCTTTAACAGAGCAGTCATAATACAGAATACTAGCTAGAGGCGTATACTTTTAAATTGAATACCCCACAAGTGAATTCTCCAAATGCAGCTCAAAGCAGGGTGGGACTGAGAAGAATGCAAATTCAAGTCCGAATTCTCCTTTCAGGCGTGGGCATTTTCAGCTTAAGATGGCCTTCGTGAAACATGATCCTTACTGGCAGTGTGGTTTTAAAAGGCTGGGTTTGGAAGCCGTCCTGTTTTCTCCATGTTCTCTTTACAAGACGAAAGACCCTTCAGGTGCAACACTCGAGGGAAAGGACGGGGCCCCAGGCCGTGTGTGCGCGTGACTCTTGCGCAGGTTGGGGAGGGGGCGGGGAAAGGTCCTGCGAGACTCCAGAACCGAACCGATTCCTCCTGCCTAGACCCGGCCCGGAGGCCGGCCCACGAGATGGGCCGGAAAACTCCAGGCGTTCAGCCGGCCTCGGCGGCGCGGGAGCAGGTCGGGACAGATGCCGGCCTCACGGCCGCGTCGAAGGTGGCCGACAGCGCGGGTGCCCCGGGCCAGAGCGGGAGCCGCGGGGGCGGGAGCGACGCCGCCCGACTGCCCACGAGTGGCCGGGAGCTCCGGCCTAGTGCCGGCGCTGCCCGCGTCGGGCGCGGCGGACGCGCTACCATAGCAACGGCGCCGCCCC
>CM035273.1:1832227-1866644 GCA_020226075.1 Hydropotes inermis | reverse complement strand
CTAGCAACGCCCGCCCGGGCGAGCGGGGGGCGGGCGCCACCCCGGCCGCTAGGAAACCGGCGGCAGGCGTCTGCCTCCGCGACCTGGGGCCCGGCGGCCGCCCCTTGCCCATCTCAGCCCAGACTAGGGGTTCGGTGGGCGGTGGAGCCGCGTGGTGATCCGGGGTCTCGGGGCCTTTCTCCTCTGAGGCCGTCGGCCCTTCCGGCCGGGGTGACGTCCGCCTCCCGTTTGCTTGGGAAAGTATTGTGTCCTGTGCGTCGGAGGGCGAAAGGGAACGCAAACGCTTCGGCTCTGCCCCGCCTGGCTCCGTAACGGCTGCGGCGTCCCCGGGCCCCACTGGGGACGCTTCATCCGCCCTTCTTGCCCTTCCAGAAGGAACCACGTTTTCAGCTTTACTAGGTCAAGGAGCAAGGCTAAGCACTCGGCCTAGACTGACTCATTTTCAGTCTTGTGGAGTAGGAGCTAGTAACTTGGTCCGAACAGAGACAAACATGGCCAAGGCCGAAGAGCCGGCTGGGGCGCAGCCAGGAGTTGAGGTCCAGGCTTGCCAACTTCAGGGTCCCTGCTTTTATAATCCTGAAGTGTCCTCCCGCAGCTGCCCCTCGGCTAGCACGTTATCCTTTGCTGTCCGAACACCGCACCACCTGGGACACGCTGTCTGGAAATGGTCTGACAGGGAGACTGGAAGACTGAAATCAGGGTTGTCCAAAAAAACCTGGGACATGTGTTTTACATTGATGTATCACTGATAATTTACAGATGTCCCTGTCTGTACTATACTAATGCAATCGCCACTTAGGATCCTCAAGATTCTTACTAGAGGAAGAAAATCAAAGAATTTGCCAAACCCCAGATGGATTTCTGGTAGGTATCCCATGCTGGGCTACATACGGTAGGAGATTAAAAAACTTTTTTTCCCCTAAACAGTGTCTGTTCACATAGAGTTTATGTGCTACTAGGGAACTGTCTTGTTTTGTCAAGGATTTCTGTGCAAGTAGTTTATTAAGGACATGCTTCCAGGAGAAACTAGGAAGGGAAGCAAAATAGGGCAGGAGACTAAGGCAAGCAAGGTGGCAATCTGAGGTCAAGTTCTAGCCTCAGCTGGATCCAAGGCGGCTCTGGAGCAGAAATTACACAGTCTTGAAGGAAGGGATCTGGGAGTTTGTGGCTCAGACAGTAAAGAACCCGCCTGCAATGCAGGAGAATGGGGTTTGATCCCTGGGTTGGGAAGATCCCCTGGAGAAGGGAATGGCTACCTACTCCAGTGTTCTTGCCTGGAGAATTCCTTGGTCTGAGGAGCACTGTTGGTTTTAGAGTGAGCCTGGGTGCAGTGGCCACGGTAGATTAAGGTTGGAGGTGTGAGCCATCAGGAGAAAAGCGCTCGGAAGCTGGGGGAGGGGTGCAGTGGACCAGTCAAGAGGCTCTGAACCCATCTGGGCAGAGCGCCAGAAGCATCCACTGCAGGCCGCCCCTCGGGCACCCAGATTCATACATTCTCACGTTCAGTCTCCAGCTTTTCACAGTCTTCTCAGGATTCTAACTGGTCACAAATCTAGTGGGACAACCACAGCCCTTGGCCCTGGCCCCAAGACTGAAACTGAAAATGATATTAGTTTATCCATCACCTCTCATCTCTACCATCCATTCTAGTTTCCTTTCAATTGCCCGTCTAGGGATTCCTTGGTGGAGTGACCCAAATCTTCATCCTTGAGGGATCCTAGCTCCTTGCTACCAGGTCTTTATGAGGCAGTAGTTGGCACAATTGCCTGTTTGCAGTTAAAAATTGGGAAAGAGTGTCCAGTGGCTCATCTGAGTGTCAGATGTATTCATCCCCAGTTATGTAGCAGGCAGCCCTGCCTTCTTGTGATGACCAGGGTCAGTTACCTCGCCAGCGTGATCATAGCTTTCTTCGCCCACACTGAATCCAAAATGGTAGGACTGCAGTGGTAGCTTTAAGCTTAGTGTGAAGTTCTCTCCCTCTAGGAGCTGGAACCGCTAGGCCCACTGCCTTAGAGTTGTGAACACAGGAAGGCTGCCTTCCCCAAGCCGGTCACCAAGAGTGGCAGGGAGCCAGGCTGCTCCTCTTTCCACTCCTTGGTTACCAGACCCATGTATTCAACTCCCTGGAGACACAGCAAAATAGAAAGGCTGTTGGTTTAAGGCACACGCAGTGACCTGCAGGTTGGTGCCCCAACCTCACAAGGTACCACTTCTAAGTTGGTGCCTTCCTCTTCCTTCAGAAGGTGGGTACAGTGTATGTTAGAATGATGTGTATTTTTTGCCATCCATGGATCCCCTTGTTATTTGCCCATTAGAATAGCTTTCTTTGGGACCAAAAAAAAAATGTTTTGTGGGATTCTGTGTCTATAAATCAGACATTCTGAGACCTCAAATAGTGAATCTTGCCTTAGCACTGTGGTCAGGAAAGGCAAATTCATACCATGAATTTGTATCAGTCTCAGAACAAAATGCTGCCTACATAACTAACTTAGCAGCAAGACTCTGGTTTGGCTTCCCAACTGGCACAATGGTAAAGAATAGACTAAGACACATGGGTTCAGTCCTTGTGTTGGGAAGATCCCCTGGAGAAGAGAATAGCTACCCACTCCCGTATTCTTGCCTGGGAAATCCTATGAACAGAGGAGCCTGGCCGGCTACAATCTATGGGGTAGCGAAGAGTTGGACACTATTGAGCGATTAACCATGCACACAAGACTCTGGTTGGTCTCCTCAAGAAATGGCCCTGTAGAGGGGATGCAGAGTCAGTCTCTGGCAGGTCAGACATTCAGCAGTACTTATAAGCAGCCCAGGCTTTTGGACTCACGTGCATGTAGCCTCCATTTGTATTACCGTGGCTGTTACACCCGTGAGCCTTAATGACTGGGACTGAGGCCCCTGACAGCACATGCTGGCTGATACCTACCTGATGAGCCATCCTGCCCACCTGTTTCTTCACGCCTCTTCGGCAGTGCATGCTCGTTGCGGGCATCAGTGTACAAAACACGGGTCTTCACTCCACATGGCCTCTTCCCGCAAACGTCCGTGCACCCCGTCCTCCAGTTGCACACCTTCCAGTCCCACAACCAACCAGTGGAGTGAGTTTCCATCTTTACCCTGGGCTACCTCTCTCTCACACAAATTGGATCACCAGGTACAATGCCCAGAGCTCTGCCTGCTACGAGGATTAATCCTCATTTGTCTCATCAGAGCCCCCCTGGGTGGGGCTGCAGAGCAGCTGTCCATTTTCAGTTGATGCCAGTGTGCAGTACCGAGTCGACATCACCGACTCGATGGACATGAGTTTAAGCAAGCTCCAGGAGCTGGTGGTGGACAGGGAGGCCTGGTGTGTGCAGCCCATGGGGTCGCAAGGAGTCAGACACAGCTGGGCAACTGAACTGAACTGAGCTGGCAGTACTGAGTCAATCCATCAATGAACCACAATTGGGATCTTTCCTGTATCAGCTGGTCACAGGGGACCCCTGTCCATGAGGGCGTAGGTGGGAGCGGATGAAGATGCCTTGGTGGGTGGACAGCTGTGGACTCGGGTTCCTACTTTGTGCAGCCTACTAGTGTGTTCTGGATCTGCTCAAGCCCAAAGCCACCTGATTACACAGTCCTCACGATTGTAATTTCTCAAAAGCTAGAGATACTGCACAAGCCAGCACAACTCCTTTCAGCTATATCCCATCGCTGTTCACCAAGAATGAAAACCTTAGTAACTGCAGTGATACACGTATGGAATGCCACAATGAGTGCTTGACACGTAGAACTCAGTCTGCTCTCCTGATGCTCCATCACACCTGCGGCGGCCCAGAGGTCTGTACGTCTGTCCTGTGCTGTGCACTCACTGCCGTCGTCTCCGACTCTGTGACCCCAGGGACTGTACCCGCCAGGCCCCTCTGTCCCTGGGGTTCCCCAGGCAAGAACACTGGAGTGGGTTGCTGAGCACTCCTCCGGGGGATCTTCCTGACTCCAGGGATCAAACCCTTGTTTCTCCTGCGTTGGCAGTCTGGTTCTTTACCACTAGTGCCACCTGGGAAGCCCACAAATGTCCTTAAATGTAAGTAAGATGAGATGAATTATTATATGAGATAAATGTGATAAATGAGATGAATCATTATATGCGATTTTCCTTTATAAAACAAAGGTATGCCGACTTTCTAACAAACACAGAAAAAAGATACGGAAGGCCACCTACCGCCACAGATGGGGTCCCCGTTTCTGTCTTGCTGGTGAATGTGCTGCTCTCAGAATCGTTTCTCTGCCAGCTTCCTGGGACTGCTTATGGCACCTTCTGTCTTAGGCAGCTTCCCCAGATGCAGATCCTGCAGAGATGGTTTGTGTGTAAATAATTTATTAAGCAAGTTGCCCCAAGAGAAATTAGGGAGTAGGAAAAGCAGAACAGGGAGCAAAAGCTAACCAGGGAAGGTTGTGATTTCATGAAGAGTTCCAGACTCAACTTGAACCCCTGAGGAGCTGTCGAGAAGTTGCTCAGCAGAGTTTATCCTCCTGAAAATAAGGAGGCCAGGTTTTCATGCCTCTCCACCAGGCAGTCATCAGCTGCAGGCCAGCATGTTGTGCTGTGTGTGCGCGCTCAGTCCTGTCGACTCTGCGACCCTGGGGACTGTAGCCCTCCAGGCTCCTCTGTCCGTGGGGTTCTCCAGATGAGAATACGGGAGTGGGTTCCCCTTCCTTCTCCAACTACGGGGATTTGTAATTTTCTTGGCTGTTTTGATTCTGGAAGCTTTGAATGAAGTGGCTCCAGGGGACCCAGGATAGTGCGTCAAAGAGAATTATAGAGCAAAGTCTGGAGCAAAGCCTGCAGAAACTGGGGAATGGGCATGCTGATCCAGTAAAGGGGACCTAACAGGCTTTAGAGCCAGTGCCACAACTGCCCGGGGGGCTAAGGTTCATACCTGGAAACTCACATGGAGCTTCTGGTTGCTGACACGATGGTAAAGTAAGTTGCGCTTCTGTCTTCTCCCAGAACCTAACTGAAGAAACTGCTAGGGAGACGCAGAGGAGTTGGGACCCCAAGGATGTTGATGAGGGGCACCGCACACGGATGTTCAGGGCTTTGGAGAGACGGTTGCTATGGAGACTTTTGCTTCCCTCACTGCGCTGAGCAGACTGTTACACTCTGTGATTAGACTACATGAGATCATGGCTTCCGTCTTGCTAGTACGCCCCCTCTATTGCATGCTTGGGTGGTGTGCCTTGATAAGGCAAGCTGCCATGTTGGAGAGGCGCGCGTGGCAAGGACGTGTTGGAGGCCGCCAGCCAACGACAGGCAGCAAAGATCTCAGGTCCTGAGGCCTTCCCTGGTGGCCCCATGGTTAAGAATCCTCCCGCCGATGCAGGGGACACAGGTGCAACCCTTGGTCGGGGAACTGAGACCCCACCAAGCCCGTGTGCCACAACTCTGGAACCTACACTCTAGAGCCCGTGGGCTGCACCTGCTGCAAACTCCAGCATTCGGCTAGCTGGCGGGCTCGAGCACACCCTCCTTACAGACGGTTACCTGTCTGCAGATTACCTGGCAGAAGGCCGTGCCCATCTTTGGGTCTCCCTGCAGCAGCCAAGCCATTGCCCCACACATGGCATCATGTGGCAAATGATTCTTGGCAGGAAGCCGAGGCATTTATGGTAATAACAGAAATGAACTGAGTCCTTACTATGTGCCAGGCCTTGATGTAGACATTTTACAAATCAAATATTTAATCCCTGTGACAGCCGTAGTAGGTAGGCTTCTTTAGGATTTCCGCTTTGGATGAGAAAAATGAGGCTTGCAGAGGACAAATAATGTGCCCAGGTCTGACACTTGTGAGTGACGAGCTGAGTCAAGTCTGGGGAGCCTGCTCAGGGCCGGGGCTGCCCGCAGGGCTGGTGGGGGGGGAGCTAGTGCCGCCCAAACACCTTCCTTTTCTGAAACACCAGAAAGAAGTCCAGCTTTTCGGCCGCTGCTCGTCAACCCTGGGAGGGCGGGTATGTACCTTGTTTGACGTGAAACCTCACTTTAGTGTTCAAAACAGGGCTAGAGTAGGAGCCTTAAAAGTTGCTTGAATGAGTGAGCGGATGAATGAATGAATGAGATGCCCTAAATAGCAGGTGGGGAGAAAAAAGGGAACGCATAGAAGGCTCTATTTCTCGATGTTACACCAGCAGACTCATACATCTCACTCCAACACGTTTCTTGGCAGTTGCTAGCAATATTACCTCTTCTGGTGCTTATCTGATAGCAGGGCTTGGGAAATGGAGTGTGTTTTTCTTGATTTGGAATTGAAAGCAGAGAATAATTCATAACAGGTAAGTGAAGTGGAAGGCGGCTGTTGTCCCTAACAAGTGTGTTCATTTCTTATTGGTCTGACTGCGCGTGCACACACAGAAAACCCAGGATTATATCTAATTCTGCATTTATAGCAGCTCATTACCTGCAGGGATAAGTGAGGCTATATAATGGGCTGGTTCAAAGACTGTGCTTGCTTGTATATGCAAATATCTATCAAAATTGCTTAAAATAACAAGTTGTTCTAACACCCTGCATGGAGGGAATTTGGTTGGAAATGTTCAGGCATCCCCTTTATTAGGCCTTCCTCCTGCAAGCACATGGAATGAAAGGCGGCCCCTTTAATGCAAGTGCCTCAGCCACACAGCATGTCTGAAGAAGGAAAGATGCTCATGTCATCTCACACCTCATTGTTTTCAGGTACTGGAATCAGAAAAATAGTTTATTAACAGTTTTTCTGGTTAAGCTGCTTTTGTTTCTGGACACAGATAAAAACGTGTGGAAGAGTTTGACTATGTGGACATCCTTCGCTTAATAAAGGGGAACTCTGCGATTGAAGGCAGTGGGGATTTGCTCCCTAATAAGACGTGTACGACTGAGCTTAATTTCCTTGGCCTTCCCTGGCCTTTTCCTCTTTTTAGTGCCATCCTGACTGAGCCACGAGGATCTGCTCACATCACACCTTGCCTAAAACTCTGCACTGATCCCGCGGTCCCCTCCGACACAGGGCACACAGGCTTCTCGGGTCATCCAGGCCTTGTCCTCGGGTTGAATTCATCTCTCCAAGGTCTCCCCCACTCCCCAGACTCCACCCTCCCACCCTTCTGCTCCGTTTTTGCTTTCTCAGAGTCTCTGTGACCTCCAGAGCCCCGGGCCTTTGCACCTGTGGGGGTTCCCTTCATCTTGTTCACCTTCCTCCCCCGCCCCAGCCCCGATGGCTTGTGCCGCTCCCCAGGGAGGTGTACCGCCCAGGGTGCCGTCCTTCCCAAGGCGGGGTGCCCCCCGGAACTGCCCACACCCACACAGCCCGCTGCGTGAGCCCCGTCTGCCTCCCCTGCTGGACTCAGCTCCTGGGTGGGGTCTCTCCGCACCCAGCACGGGGCCCAGGTCACAGAAGAAACTGAAAAAACTAAAATAAAAATCTGCTGAGCACATGTTCTCATTACTCTCCTGTGACCTTTGTCTCTCTACTCTGGGTGGATCTAAATTGTAATGAGTACAGTTTATACATTTCAATCCAAATGAATGACAGTTTAGGTAAAATAAAAGCTGTTAGCACAATAGACCATTTTCCTGAAAACAAAATTAACTTTTGGAATTTTAACCACATGGAATTCAGTGCCGTCATTGAAAATGCAAAACTGGGAAAATGTTCCTCAAATGTTAGACCCCAGGACTGCCTCCAAATCAATCTATTTTCAGTTCCTACAGATCTCTGTCAATATATGGGAAATAACCCCCCACAGGCGATGCTGCCTCTAACCCTCCCTCACAACTTTTCTTAGAAAGGGCGATATGCACTTTTTTCTGCTGCCATAATAACAAAAGGAAGGGTAAATACAGTAAGGTGCGCTTCATATAGTACTAGTACAGAGCAGAAAAATAGCTAAGAAGATTAAGAAATTCTTCCAAAATATGTTTATTGGCAAAATTGGCTTTTTAGCATCATTTCCTTTTGAGGACAGTTGATTTACCGTGTTGTGTTAGCTTCCGCTGCACGGCAAGGTGAGTCAGCCATGTGTCTACACCCATCCCTTCTTTTCTGGATTTCTCTCCCATTTAGGCTCGCACATGGAGTAGAGTTCCTGCGATACACAGTAGGTTCTCATTAGTTACCTCCTTATGCAAAGGCTCCGTAGTGTATTTATGCGTCCCTCCCAATCCCCCGTCACCACCACGTGCTGTTTGCTGAGACGTGGATGGACCCAGAAGCTGCCATAGAGAATAAAGTCGGTCAGAAAGAGAAAACCAAACACTGTATGTTCAGGCATATATGTGGAGCCTAGAAAAATGCTATAAGTGGTCTTATTTGCAAAGCAGAAATAAAACACAGATGCAGGGAACAGACATGTGGATGTATGTACGTGTACGTGTGAATCGTTTAGTCGTGTCCGACTCTTTGCCATCCTACGGACTGTAGCCTGTCAGGCTCCTCCGTCTGTGGGGGTTTCCAGGCAAAAATACTGGAATGGGTTGCCATTTTCTTCTCCAGGGGATCTTCCTGACCCAGGGATCGAACCCAGGCCTACAGCATTGCAGGCAGATTCTTTACCGTCTGAGCCACCAGGGAAGCCCAATGTATGGGTACCCAGGGGCAAAACTGATTTTTATTTAAAAGGGAATTCTCTCTGTGCAGGGCACACTCTTTGATATCTCCTCAACTATTACCAGCAGAGGTAACAGTTTGGTCAAAGAGAAAAGATGAGACTTGATCATTTGGGCGGGTTCCTAATCATACTCAAGTGCTCTCTAGGGTCGGAGGCAACTTTCAAACTGAGAGCTGAGAGTTGGGGCTTTGTTTTTATTTGGAAGGCTCAGGTGGGGTTTGGTCTAAGTACTTTGTAAACTATAAATCACACTCTGAGTAGTTTTACTCAGAGTCTTCAGCCGTCTTTATCAGTTTGGATGTTTAGAGCCAGGAGGCCCAATTTGTACATTATGTGGTTCTTATTCTGGGAAAAACTCCAATGTTTTCTGAACATTTTCTTCAGGCCTGACCCCACTTATCAGGGCTGACCTCCCAGGTCTGCTAAGAAGGTATTCAGCGGCTCACCAGGGGAGTCGGGCAGCCAGGGCAGAAAGGAAGAAGCAAGCATTAAGATAGACCCAGTGGACGAGCTCCCTGGGGCTGCCCTCAGAGACAGCCACACACTCGGCAGCCCACGACAACCCAGACGTGTTCTCTCCCAGTGCTGGAGGTCAGGCGTCCAACATCAAGGTGTTGGCAGAGCTGGTTCACTCTGGAGGCTCCGAGGGAGAATATGTCCCGCACCTCTTTCTGAGCCTCTGGCGGTTGTGAGCGGTCCTGGACGCTCTGATTTGTGGACGCTTCCCTCTGATCCCTGCTCCGTCTTTATCTTCTCCTCCGGTGTCCCTTGTCTGTGCCTCAGATCTCCTTTCTCTTATAAAGATGCCAGTTGCTGGATTTAGGGTCCACACTTCTGCAAATATTTGATCCAGGATGCCTTACTATGCTTAACTGATTGCCTCTGCAAGGACCCTATTTCCCAGGAAGGCCACATTCACACTACCAGGAGCTAGAACTTGGACATACCTTTTTTGTTCAGTTGCTAGATTGCGTCCAACTCTTTACAGCCCCGTGGACTGCAGCACACCAGGCTTCCCTTCACCATCTCCCAGAGTTTGCTCAAACTCAGGTCCACTGAGTTGGTGATGCCATCCAATCACCATGCCCTCCCCCTTCTCTTCCCGCCCTCAATCTTTCCCAGCATCAGGGTCTTTTCCAATGAACTGGCACTTCTCATCAGATGGTCAAATTATTGGAGCTTCAGCTTCAGCATCAGTCCTTCCAGTGAATATTCAGGATTGATTTCCTTTCGGATGGACTGGTTGGATCTCCCTGCAGTCCAAGGGACTCTCAAGAGTCTTCTCCAACACCACAGTTCAAAAGCATCAATTCTTCGGCACTCAGCCTTCCTTATGGTCCAACTTTCACATTAGTACATATCTGGACATAACTTTTGGGGGAAGAGAATTCAACCCACTACCAAGGGAGAGTTCACCTGGGTGGAAACTTCCTTCTCGGACCCTCCCAAGAGCTCTCTACATTTTTACCTCCTCAACTTTCTTCTCTGGCCACTGAAACCAAATCCTGCCTCTCTCCTGTAGTGTTTATAATAAAACCAGAAACATCAATATTATTGTGAGGAGATCTTAAAGACAGAAAAAGAGAAATGTTACCAAGAAACAAACAAAGAAGGAAGACTAGTCCTAGGATCCTAAGAGTTCAAACTTTAGGACTAGCAGTGTATGACATGGCCCCATTTTTTGACATGTAAAAATTGCGTTCTTAGAACATGTCTAGAAGGATGTGTACCAAAAAAGTTAACAGAGTAATCACTGGATTCTGGGATTATGATATCTTAAATTTATTCCTTCTGTGTATTTATTATATTTTATAATTTCTATAATTAATTTTTAATGTTATTTATTTAAATTTAAACTTTTAAAATGTATCTTTTCTTAATTTATTTGGTTGCCTCCAGTCTTAGTTGGGGCATGCAGGATTTTCTTCATGTCACATGGAATCTTTCTGTGCGGTGTGTGAGCTCTCTACTTGTGGTGCTTGGACTTAGTTGTGGTGCTTGGGCTTAGTTGCTCTGTGGTAAGTGGAAGCTTAGTTCCCAGACGAGGGATTGAACCCTCTTCCTCCATTGCAAGGCAGAGTCTTAACCACTGGACCACCAGGGAAGTCCCCAGATTTAAACTCATTATTATTAGTAGTAGTATTTTTGCTTTTTTAAACTACTTTATTAACTTCCCAATCTACACTGGGCATCTGTCCATGAGATAGGTAAAACTCTCCCACTGATAGAAGTTTACAGATTGGGTCCAAAATGCAACATTCAATTAGAAGCTGATAATAGAAAAACCCACAGAAACAAGTGACAGCAAGAGGCTGACAAGAGAGGCACCTCATGGACAGGTGAGCAGGAAGCAGGCGACCCCGTCAGCCGCAGAGAAAACATCAAGGCTCAGGGCCCAGGGCAGAAGCCGAGGTCACGGTCATGGTCACGGTCATGGGGAGGACTCAGGGCCCAGGGCGGAGCCCGCGGTCATGGTCACGGGGAGGACTCAGGGCCCAGGGCAGAAGCCGAGGTCACGGTCACGGTCACGGGGAGGGGTCAGGGCCCAGCGCAGAAGCCGAGGTCACGGTCATGTCACGGGGAGGACTCAGGGCCCAGGGCGGAAGCCGAGGTCACAGTCATGTCACGGGGAGGGGTCAGGGCCCAGGGCGGAGCCTGTGGTCACGGTCACGGGGAGGACTCAGGGCCCAGGGCAGAAGCCGAGGTCACAGTCATGTCACAGGGAGGGGTCAGGGCCCAGGGCGGAGCCCGTGGTCAGGGTCACGGGGAGGACTCAGGGCCCAGGGCGGAGCCCATGGTCACGGTCATGGGGAGGGGTCAGAGCCCAGGGCAGAAGACCAGGTCACGGTCATGTCACGGGGAGGGCTCAGGGCCCAGGGCGGAGACTGTGGTCACTGTCACGGGGAGGACTCAGGGCCCAGGGCGGAGCCTGTGGTCACGGTCACGGGGAGGGGTCAGGGCCCAGGGCAGAAGCCAAGGTCACGGTCATGGTCACAGGGAAGACTCAGGGCCCAGCAGAGAAGCCAAGGTCATGGTCATGTCACGGGGAAGACTCAGGGCCCAGCGCAGAAGCCGAGGTCACGGTCACGGAGAGGACTCAGGGCCCAGCACAGAAGCTGAGGTCACGGTCACGGGGAGGGGTCAGGGCCCAGGGCAGAAGCTGAGGTCACGGTCACGGTCACAGGGAGGACTCAGGGCCCAGGGCAGACCCCGTGGTCACGGTCACGGGGAGGACCCAGGGCACTGCTCCCCGTCGGCCGCCGCGCCCCCCAGCCTCGTCACACTCTCTTCTCTCACCCTTGCCCGCGGTGCCCCAGACCCCCTAGTCATGCCCCGTGACAACGCAGGGTGCGCCGCCCGGCCTGGACCTGCCTGCGGCTGCCTCCAGAAGCCCTGCTCCGCAGCTTCCGGAGGGGAGCCAGGGCTCCCCCGGACCGGCGGGCCCTCACCCCGCCCCGCCGCCCTGCTGGCTGGCGCTCTCCACGTTGAGGTTTCCACTCTGCCCGTCCTTGGAACCCGTCCCCCTGGTCTGTCCTCGCTGCCTCCTGCCCCTTCAGTTCTCATGCCCGTGCCCGCCACACTGCGCGCTGCAGGCCTGCTTCTCAGGTCCTGCTCGTCCTGGGGGCCGAGCCCGGTCCGCACGCCCACGGGGCCGCGGGCGCAGGGGCCCGGGAGCGGTGACCACTGCGTCTGAACGTGGGTTTCACGCTGGAGTTTGGCCTGTTGCCACTGTTGTCCAGCCTCTGGTGCTCACTCAGCCCTACGTGTGCATGTATCCATTCTCTCCTGAACGTCCCTCCCATCCAGGCCAACATCTCTTTAAACATTAGAACTAACAGTTCCTTAAAAGATAATGAAATTCCCAGATGGTAAAGAATCAATTCACTGGGGCTGGTTGTTCAGAGAGGCAACTGCTCTGAAATCAAGTAGAGAAGGCGGGACAGGGGTCAGCTGTCATCTTTCCCTGAGGCTCCTTCGTGGCTGTGAATTCCACACCATATCCTGCCGTTTGTTCACTATCTAGATACTTCACTGAATTGTAGGTGTGAGAACTGGAAGCAATCATCCAGATCACCTGGCCTAAACTTCTAGTTTTACACCGCATAAAAGAGAGGATGGCACGTTCTCCTAAGGCCCATGGACAGAGGGAGAGCGGAGACCGCCAGGTGGGTCTTCTATTACTGCAGGCTGCTGCTGCCAACATCCCATAAACAGACCACTGGACCAACACGGATCATAGTGTCTATTTCAGCTTTCCCTCTAGCGAATAAGCCACTACCAGGCACACAGAATTTATGAAGACGTTCACTGAAGACTCAGTGAATACCTGTACCCTTCCCAGAGTATGCTGGGCCCTGGATATTAAGATGGATAGACGAGGCTTCAGGACCTACCTCGGCAGGAAGAAACCGTACCCCGAGTGTCCCCAGGCCTCGCCAGGCTGTGGGTGCAGATATGCGCATTTTCATGGGAAGACCCAGCTCTCCATCCCTGGAGCTCCCAGTTGCCATCCTGGGCCTTCCAACACCTGCACTCTGATGATTTTAGGGAGTCTCAAAACACAGGGACATGAGGGATTGGGTTTTGCTGTCTCAGCAGTAGCTCTGCCCATGTTTCCCCCACCCCCTAAACACACACATCCAGGGCCTCAATTTGGGAAGTGTTCCAAAAACCATTTGTGGAGGTATGACAGTTAATTTCGTGTGTCAATATGGGTAGGTCGTGGCACCCAGATATTCAGTCGAATGCTATTCTAGATGTTTCTGGGAAGATATTTTTATGTAGGATTAACATTTAAATCAGTAGATTTTTGAATAAAGCAGATTACCTCCCTATCTACTCAGTTGCAGGCTTTAATAGGAAAAAAAAAAAAAAGACCGCCTTCCCTGGAAGGAGAGGGGATTCTGCGGGCAGCTTTGGTCTCTGGACTCACCTGCAACTCTTCCCTGGGTCTCCAGCCTCTGGGCCTACCCTCTGGGTCTTGGACTTGCCAGTCTTTGTCATCATATAAACCCATTTCTTAACATTCTCTGTCTTAGGACTTCCCTGGCCGTCCAGTGGTTAAGAGTTTCCAATGCAGGGGGTGCGGTTTCCATCCCTGGTGAGAGAACTGAGATCCCATGTGCCATGTGGCCAAAAAATAAATAAAAGTGTAAAAAGTGATTTATCTCTGCCTCTGTTTTTCTTTCTCAGTCTCTCTCTTTCCCCTACTCTGTGGCTAGCTGGATCGGTGATTGATAGTGGATAGACAGATGATAGACACAGACAGACAGATGGCAGACAGATAATATCCTTTTAGACTGATCTAGATGGATCTATCTCTGTCTATAATATCTATCTGTCCTTCCTATTGTTCTGTTTCTGTGGTCGGCCCTAAGTCGAATGGAGACTTAACCATCACGAGTGTCAGCCCAGAGAACCCTGCCTCCCTGCTGCTCTGGTGACTGACTTCTGCTGCCTCTCGGCCGCCCTCAGGCCCCGCTGCTCTGTCCTGGGACAGAAACGGGAGAACGGAGGCCGCCCGCCCCGACTCTGTGTTGAGCCTGCGAGCTGGAGCCCCGAAGCAGCTGATACGATGAAAGGGTGTCACGCCTGATGACACGAAGGACTTATCAAACGCCTTAAAACATTTTGTAACTAAAACAGAACAATGAATATGGCAAAACAAATAAAAATAGCGTGAATAATGATGAATAGATTTAAAATCAGCCATAAAGAGGACTGCATACTTTTCCATTTTTCATATTTTACTGTCTGGACATTTTCAGATTTGCTTCCCCTATGGTTTCACAATGGCATGCTTGTAAATCAACACTTTTTTTCTTGCAGATAATAGGCATACTAAAAAGTTTTTTCTTCTATGTTGTATTCCTCATCCAAATATGCACTGTGTTTTGTGCTTTTGGGCATGGATCTCTGGGTGGGCTCTCTCATGTCCTATTGAGGTCCTGGGGGTATAGAGTAATTTGAATAAAATAGTAGCCTCATTGTGTATTATGTAAGAAAGCCCAGATTCTGCGTTATTACCCCACATTATTAATTAACGTTAATATTAACGTTATTAATACCATGTTATTATCCCCGTGGTACAGAAATGGAAACTGAGGTTCACAGATGTCCAATGACTTCCCTAATATCCTTCAACTGGAATGTTCCACAGCTGGCCCTGAACCCAGCGCTGTGTGGATCCAAGCCCACACTGACTTCTGTGATATCGAGTGCTTCAGGTAATTTCTATTTAATTAGCTCAAGACAGCTGAACAGTGACTTGCCAGGTTTGCGCCACCGCATGGAGGATTGTTTGGGACTTTGTGGGTGTCCGTGATGGCCTTACGGCCTGGCCCGGCTCTCTGGCCCTCTTAGATGCGACCCTGCTCTCTGCCTCCGCTCACCCTCCGCCGGCCGGTTGCTCTCCAGGCTTTTTGCTCGCCCTCGGCTTCCTTGATCTTTCCTGAGGCTTCGGTGCTTTTCTGTCTCCTGTTGTTATCTCTTTTCTATTCCTCACTCCCAGGTGACTCCTGACAACCTATTTTTTCATCTGATTATTCCTAACAGAAATGAGTTTCATGTATGTGAAGCAAAATTTTCATGGTTGCAAATAAAGGCACTGTATTAGACAGCACAAGTGACTTAAACGCAGCTGTAGGGAGTTAGTTGGCTCAGGTGCCTAGAAAGTCTGGGGGTGTCTGCCTTCAGGTGTGGCTGTATCAGGGGGCTCACGCAAGGACATGAAGAGTTGGTTCATCTTTGACTTGGTGAGACTTCTCCAAGATAGCACCTCTTCCCCACGGCAGCGAGAGTGCCCTGGCCTGTCCAGAGGCCCACGCTCCCTAGCTCTCCTGACCCTAGTGCAGGAGACGGCGGCTCACTCCTGCTCCACCGCCACCCACCAGCTCTCTTACAAAGCCCATCAGGACGCTGACTTAGCCTGTGCGGGGTGCATAGGACGTGTCTGACAGCCTCAGGGGTGTGACACGCAGTGGGTGCACGTGACCCCTGACCGTCAGCCGCGAAAGTGGGGAGGCCCAACCCCAGCCCCTCTGGTCCACATGACGAACTTCCCGTGAGAGACCTCACAGCAGAGAGCACGCGCTCCCCGCTGGACCACCACACTCATCACAGGCTGGCGTGGGGAGCTTTGCCCCGTTTCCTGTTGTCTTGGGATGGGAGGGAGCCCGGCCTTAGAACCAGACAGGCCTGGAGACCCTGGGTTTACAGAAGCTCCTCTCTCGTCATAAACGCCCCGGGGTTGGCAGGGCCGGCCTGAACCTCTGCAGAGAAGGGTGGGGTGTGTCCAGTCCCTCCGAGGACTCCGTCACCTCCGCCTTGGGGCCACCTGGGGCTGTTTTCAATACGCATGTTCACAACGTCCCCCTTTTTTCCCCCACATCTCAGTGATGATGGCCTTGCTGCTGACGGCAATAGCACAACAGTCTCAAACGAAGTCTCACTGAAAGCCAGGCGCTCAGTGCCCTAGAGACACGAACTCATCTCATCCCCTCGATGGCTCTGTTCTGCAGGTAAGAAACTGAGGCACAGGGAAATCAAGAGATTTGCCCAGGATCACAGAGCTGTCTGCTAGTTCTGCACCCAAGCAGTCCCTTAGGCAATCATGAAAAGCGGACATTAACTGAGCACTTACTACGTCCCAAGTGCTTTATAAAGATTATCGTGAATTCTCACAGCAGTTCAACAATGCAGTGACTGTCATCACCCTTACCTCGTGGAAGAGAATGAGGTATCAGAGGGGTACCTAACTCAGTAAGTCCCCAAAGCCTGCAGCAGACCCCTGGCTAAGCAGTCAGGAGCCCGTTCTGAAAGCAGAAAGGTAACTCTCAAGCTCCGCTTTTGGAAAATGGATCTGGCAGCAGAGTGGAAGAGAGACTTTTCTAGGCTCAGCCGCGGGAAGATCCGATCACAGCGCAAGCAAGTACAGAGCCAGGGTTAGAAGCTCGTCTGAGTCCAGGGCCGGAGCTCAGACCCCCTCCAGCGGGTGGACGGATCCAGGGGGGGGCGTAGGCTCCACGGGCGCGTCCGTCATCGCCGGCGCCCCAGGGCCTCGCTGCCCGCTGTCCCTAAGCCTTCTGCTGGCCCATCTCAGCAGACAGTCTCTCTGAGCCGAATACACTCAGAAAAGCCCAAATCCGCCACCAGCTGGAGCTGGTAAGGCTGCAGCGCTTCCGGCCGAATTGGGTCCTGGGCGCAGAAGCCTCAATGTTACTTACACCCAAAGCTCCTTTATTTGTGGGGCTTTACAACACACAAAAGGCTGAGTCCTGTCTCATGTCCTTCTCTTAAAATGACAGAGAAGAAGAATACACGTCTCCCCTCTCCCACACCCGAGCTTCCATCCGGTCTGAACGGCCCCTCTGTGGCCCCTTTTGTTCCGTTCATTACCTTCCTCCCCGCCGTCTCATTACTGACACAGACTCCTAATTAACACGTCAGGTTTCCCCTTTTCCAAAAAGTCCCGGAAACGTGCCTGTTCTGGGAGGCTGCCCACTCGAGCCCCCCAACCCCGTCCCAATCCCCCCACCCCCGCGTCTTTATTTTGTTCCGCTTCTCCTCCTGGCTTGTATCATTTGTTTCTTTGTATTGAAAGCTTGTCAACTCAGGGAACCTGGCACGTATTCATCAGGAGGACGGCCCAGCACACATCACAGCTTGATGGAAAGCGAGCCTGAGTGGGGAATTGGGCAGAGAGTCAGAAAGAAGCGGGAGTGGGAGCCGGCTTAAGACCATGACCCAGTTTTCAGGCCCAGGGCGACCAACAGTCCGCCTCTTGTGCCGTGATCTTTCATTTGCGCTAAGCTGGTCTTCAGCTTGCACCATAAAAGCTCATATCATTGCTTCCGTGCCTCTGCCCAATTTGTTTTCCTCTGTCAGGATGCCCTTCCATCTCTCTGAATTCCACTGATTTCTCAAGGCCAGGAGGAAGCCCCATCTCCTCCAAGAAACCTTCCCTGATTCCTCCACTCCCAGTTAAGCTCCGTTTTCGTGATACTTGTACAGTGTCTGTATCACAGAATCTAGTCCTTGATGATGTTTTCTGGAAGGGAACTGTCTCAGACTCTCCAGCCCTCAGTCTGGAGAGAAAGAAAAAAAAGGAGGGAGGGTTCCTTTTGACACAGGTTGAATAAGAAAGAGACTTGTTAGGTGCCTGGGATCAGAGGCGCCCCCAGAGTGGCTCTGTGCCCACCCTCACAAGGGCAGCCGGAGGCGAGCTTGGCAGGCACACGAGATTATACAGCAGCTGTGAAGGGGAATCACCAGCCATTGTGTAAAAACACGACCAAGTGTACACACATCTCCGCTGCTGCCAGCTGCAAAGACCTGTCCGCCCGTCTGAGAAGCGGCTCAATTGAAAACCAGCGCCTGCGGTTGCCAGTGTCTGCCTTTGGAATTGTGGACTCATCTGAAATTCCTATTTCTTGTCCTGTGCCTGGGTTTCAATATGTGTGATGAACACAACTGGAGGGGCTCTCTCTGATGCCCTCAAAATTCTTTTTCCACTTCTGGATGCTCTACGCCTGGCTTCTACGTTTGCATCCAACGGCCAGCACTGTGACTGTCTTTGGAAGATTGGAATTTAGATCCGCTTCACCTGGGGGTCCTTTGGTCGGTGACTGGCTGGTACCCACTATGATCCCAGAGTTGGGGTCACGTGTAGTTTACACCCCCGCTTCCCGGGGTCGGCTGCAGCTCGGGCTTGCCTGAAACGGCTCTGGCCTGGCTTCTTTGTGTCCTCTGTCCTGCCTGTCCTCCCCACTGCCACCCCATCCCCTCTGGTTTTCCCCAGGGAGCAGCTCCTTACAAAGCTCCTTGCAGACGAATCTGCATTTCCAAGTCTGTTTCTGGGAGAATCTGACCGAAGATAATACCCACGGCGTGTCTCTTCATTGGCCACTGGCAGTCACACACCCCACCCCACCCCATCTTGCAGTTGGCACGTCTCTGAGTGATGACTGTCATTCTCTTTGAAGCAGCCCTCCAGGACCAACTCCAAGGAAACTTTGCCACAGAGCCCATATTTCAAGTCACATCATTGCAAATGTGCCCTCCAAGCCAGTGAAAATCCACCCAGTCACGCTTAGGGGATGTGGTTGCAGATATGCATTCAGAAACTTTGAGAAACTTATTTTTACTGATTACATTTATAAAGTAAAATGTATTTTACTTTTTCTACTTGGATTTTTCTCAATTAAAAAAAATTTCTATGCAATAGTTAAGGACATCAATGTACTAAAATGTTTTGTCCCTGGTGGCTCAGGAGACCCGGCTTTGATCTCTGGGTCAGGCAGACCCCCTGGAGAAAGAAACAGCAACCCACTCCAGCATTCCTGCCTGGAGAATTCCATGGACAGAGGAGCCTAGTGGGCCACAGTCCCTGCGGTGGCAGAGAGTCCAAAGAGCTGGACACGACTGAGCGAATGACACTTTCACTTTCCTTCGTTAGGACTGAAAGGCCTCATGGAGCTCGTGTGTGTTATGTGAAAACGATGACAGTTACTTTTGATCCTGGGTAAAGATTTCGCCTCCTTCTTATATCCCAAAGTTTGCAAAGATAATCAGTTAAATGTCATTGTTCATCCTCCTAGAAAACAGTTATACCTTCCCTTTCTCTGACTTTGGATGCTGCCAAGGGAGTCAGGGGTAGATTTCATGTATCTTTCTAGACCCAACACTCTTGTTATGGCAGCTCCAGGCCACTTCTGCATCCCGGCCCCACCCTAAACTCTCCGGATAAGCCACTGACAAAGCGAAGGCCAGAGCTGCCCTTTCATGCTGGGTTGCAACCACCAAGCTCCTTGTAACTCGGTCAGAACCGAACCCTCACCCACCCCACGCTGCCACCTTTGCTGCAGGCGAGCACGCCCACGTCTCGCCTCTCCAATCCCAAGGCCCAGTCTCACAGCTCTTTGGTCACCTGTTGTGCTGGGCACGGGTCCAGGGTCACACCGGCCAAACACATCAGTTACATGGGAAAGAAGGTCACAGACTGCTTCAAGTCAAGCAAAGAGAGTTTGTACATGATTCAACCTATTCATGGATCCAGGCAAGTCTGCAAGCTAGAGCTTCAGTTGGCAGCTGCAAGGCAAATTTCTGTAGCGTATTGGTTTGGCCAAGAAAATTCATCTGAGTTTTCCATAAGATGCAATGAAAAGCCCAAACGAACTTTTTGGCCAAGCCAATAATTTTTCACACTCCCTTAGCTGTCTGCTATAAGGCGCATTTAGGTTTTCTCCTTGCTCTATCTTTCTACAACTTGATCCCTTTTCCTGCCTCCCTAAGATATTTAAATTCTCCTGAACTCAAGGATTTGGGCACTCCATTCTTCTAAGTGAAAGTGAAAGGCGCTCAGTCATGTCCGACTCTTTAAGACCCCATGGACTACACAGTCCATGGAATTCTCCAGGCCAGAGTACTGGAGTGGGTAGCCTTTTCCTTCTCCAGGGGACCTTCCCAACCCAGGGACTGAACCCAGGTCCCCCGCATTGCAGGCGGACTCTTTACTGGCTGAGCCAACAGGGAAGCCCTAAGAAAGAGACTGTTAGGAAACCTGTGTTTACTCAAGTATGCGGCAAGTCCCACCTGGCTAACAAGCTAAATGTGATTCCTTGAAATTCTCTTCCACGCATGGACTCCGGGGAGCTGAATGTGACATGTAGTCATCAGTTGGATAATTTAGCTTCATTCTTTCTCCTCGCTTTCTAAGAAGGGACTCGAGTTCATGCTGGTTTTCTCTAGAAAATGGAGCTACCTCCCCACCCTGTGTGTTGGCCACTCAGTTGTGTCTGACTCTTTGTAGCCCATCAGGTTCCTCTGTCCAAGGAATTCTGCAGGCAAGAATACTGGAGTGAGTTGCCTTTCCCTTCTCCAGGAGATCTTCCCAATCCAGGGATCAAACCCAGGTCTCCTGCATTGCAGGCGGATCCTTTACCGTCTGAGCCACCAGGGAAGCCCTGTATGTGATCTTTGAAAGGCCCGCCTGTTTCCAGCACGGCCTTCCTCTATGCTTCGTGGCTTAGGCAGTGTCTTTTCAGACGTGCTGACTCTCGATGGCTTCAGCAACGTAATAGTGGATAAATGCTGTTGGCCGTTTACCATTTGGGATTCAATTCCACGCCTGGATCTTATTATGCAGGCATTTTCAGAGCATTACAGCTCAGCTGTGAAAGCACTCTGGCTTAAAGCGAAATGCAGTAGAACCTTGCTAATCTAACAACTTAATCACACTTGCCACCCCTTCACAGCAAGGACTTAATAGTCAGGCTCAAAGTGAGGCTTCGTGTCTTCAGAATGCACAGGAACGCATTCTTCTGATGACTGTGTAATCGTAAATAATCTCCAACTTTGCTTATTGAAGCAAATGAGACATTCTTTAACCGCTGCACTATCCTTTTAATTCAGCCATCAAAGGTAGCTTCAAAACGCTGGAGAACTGGGCTGAGATGTTCTGGCTAATGCTTTGCATTCTATCCTTCAGTACCAAGACCTTGAAAAGATGTGTCCCGGGCCATTTGGTATCTTCAAGGTACCTGAAGACAATCTTTAGAGGAATGTTTCTAAACACAGACTGTTTGGACTTCAGTATGGAAATTCACACATATATCTTTGTAATTATTTGGCCAGAGTAGGTTTATTCATTCTTTTTCCCTGTGGGGGTGAGGGATACTTTCAAAGTCATTTTAAAGTTGTTTCCTGTTATCTCTAAATGATTTCCATGGCATCTACTAGATAAACTTGCTTTCTATTTACCATCTCCCCTGGGCTTCCCTGGTGGCTCAGCTGGTGAAGAATCCACCTGCAATGCAGGAGACCCCAGTTCAACTCCTGGGTGGGGAAGATCGCCTGGAGAAGGGATAGGCTACCAACTCCAGTATTCTTGGACTCCCCTGATGGTTCAGATAATAAAGAATCCACCCGCAATGCGGGAGACCTGAGTTAGATCCCTGGGTTGAGAAGATCCCTTGGAGAAGGGAATGGCTACCCACTCCAGTATTCTTGCCTGGAGAGTCCCACGGAGAGAGAAGCCTGGTGGGCTGTAGTCCATGCAGTCGAAAAGGGTCAGACATTATTGAGTGGCTTTCACTTTCACTACCATCTCCCCATTTATAAAACAGAAGAGTGGGTTTCCAAAAGAAGAGAGACTGAAAAAGTGATCTGTATTGTTATTTTCGAAATCTAACTGATCTCACCTAAAATTCTCCTATCTTTAATCAGGACATTACAGTTGAAAGTTTTTCTGTGAGTGTGTGATGTCTAAAGTCATCATACTCTTCTATGTGAGGAAGGTTTTTACAGATCCCAGAAGGCAGCCCTCAGTCACAAAGTTTAACGGAGATGCAAGAGGGAAAATTGACAGCTTATGTTTACAAGTTCCCCTGAAGATGACTGCCAATCTATTCAATGAATTTATGTTTTCTACTGAGTATAGAGCTTGAATCTGAGCACAACATGAATGCTCTGTAAAGATGGATGTGGCCATTGTGAGTGACATATGTTTGGACGTTTTGGGGTATAGTCCAGTGTTGCGCAGGCTTCCTGCACTTGGCACTGCAGAATGCCCGTTCTCTGTCGTTTCAGACAGGGGGCAAAGATGTGACTTGCTTTGTGCAGAACCCTTATCTGGGGGGCAACAACTTGCTTTAGACTTTCGAAGAAATTGGTTACTCACTCCTGTTACTTCATCTGTTCTAGAGATAACATTTGTCTAAAATGGAAAAGGCACCTCAGAGTTTGCCCTGACTCAAACTGTCCCAAGTGATGTCAGTTTAATATCACTCTATAAATAAATGACTACAGACCCACTCACCAGAACCAAAGATTTTTCTCAAGAAAAGGGCCTTTTTCTGTATATGCAAATTAAACCAGATATTTCTCTTGTCAAAAACTCAGCATCATTGGATGTGGCAGGAGAGACCTCAGCAGTAATCCAGTAATCCCAAGAATTCTTAGCTGATACTTTAACCTTCGAAGGAAAGAACTGCTAGAAAATCACTGGAGAGTAACCACTGAGGTCGGCATCTCAACTGTTCTAGGAAATGTTTCTGGGTTTCAAGATCAATATGATCTTTCCAAGTGAATTCTTGGGAGTCTACAGAAAAATCTGTTGTCAATGTAAAAATAATCCTTTAAAAACATATGTGAAATTATACCCCTGCCTCTCTCGAAACAGGCCTCTGACTTCCTACAGCACTCAGAAGAAAGCTCAGTCCTTGCCACGCCTCCAGGCTCCTGCGCCACTGGCCCCTGCCTCAGCCTGTGGCCGCCTCGCCTCCCTCCCGGCTCCGGGCCACCACGCCTCGCCGAGCCGGCTCCGGTCTGCGCGCGGCTTTTCCCCTGCGCGAGCGCTCTTCCCATGATGACTGCCCCTGTCCCTGTGACCTGCTCCCTTATTTGGCTTCTGCTCAGATAGCTCCCTTCCTCAGGGCTGCCCTGAACCTTCGTTATAGGCTGCATCGTGCCCTTCCAGAATTCACACTGAAGCAGTGTGTGTGTGTACTCAGACGTGTCCTGCTCTTTGCGATCTCAGGGACTGCAGCCCGCCAGACCACTCTGCCCGTGGAGTTTTCCAGGCATGACTGCTGCAGCGGGTTGCCATTTCCTACCCCAGGATCTTCCCGAGCCAGGGATCGAACCCGGGCCTCTGGTGTCTTCGGGCGTTGGCAGGTGGGTGCTTGACTGCTAGTGCCTCCTGGGAAGCCTCAGCATCTCAGAATGTGACTATATTCATCAATAGGCCTTTAAAGAGGTAATTAAGTTAAAAAGGGGTTGTAATTCCGTATGACTGGTGTCCTTGTGAGAATAACAGATTAGCACAGAGGGACTTCCTTGGTGGTCCAGGGGCTGAGACCTCCCCTTCCAGCGCAGGGGGTGAGGGTTCAATCTCTGGTCGGAGAACTGGGATCCCACGTGCTTCGTGGCCAAAAGATCGAAACATAAAGAGGACGCAAGATTGAAGCAAATTCCATACAGTCTCTAAGAAATGGTTCATATTAAAAAAAAAATCTTAAAAAGAGAGATTAGCACAAAGATCCAGAGAGACAATCAAGTGAACACACAGTGAGGAGATGGCTGTGAGTAAGCCAAGGAGAGAGGCTTCAGGGGAAACCAAAGCTGCCAGCACCTTGATCTTGGGCTTCTAGCCTCTAGACTTGTGAAAACTATGTTTCTGCTGTTTAGGCCGCTCCGTCTGTGATACTCTGCCATGGCGGCTGAGATGACTGGGTTCCCCCAACTTGTCCCCCGCTCTATGATTTACATCTCTTCCCAGCCCTTGAGGATAGGAATCCATTTATTTATATTTTTAAATTGAAGTTCAATTGACAATTGACATGTAACATTGTATTAATTTCAGCCATACAATGTAATGATGTCTACGCCTGAAACTATGCACATATATGCATATACAACACATACACGACATGTAAGTATGCGTGGGTCTCCCCGGTGGCTCAGCGGGTAAAGCGTCTGCCTGAGACGTAGGTGCTGGAGGAGCCGCGCGTTCGGTCCCCGGGTCGGGAAGCTCCCTGGAGGAGGGCGTGGCAGCCCACTCCAGTCCTCTTGCCTGGAGAACCCCATGGGCAGAGCCTGGCGGGCTGCAGGCCGCGGGGCCGAAGAGAGTGGGACTCGCCCAGACAGCGCTCAGCGTCACCGGGCTGCTCGCCTGCTGCTTCTGTCTGTCCCGCCCACAGTGGTGTCTTCGGAGGCCTCTCCCCTTGGCGCTCGGTCTTCTCGCGGTGTGTCCACTGCATTGTCTCTCTGTTTCTTTCTCTGTGCTAACCTCTCCTTTTAAGATTTTATTTTTTTTAATGTGAACCATTTCTTAGAGACTTTACGGACTTTGTTACAATATTGCCTCCACTTTATGTTCTGGCCTTTTGGCCATGAGGCATGTGACCAGTAAGATTAAAATTTCAGATCAAAGGTAGCAAAAATACAGAAAGGGGAGGAAGTTTTCTTTCTTCTTCCATTCCCACACACATTTACCATCACGCCAATGATCATATATACATATACATATATATATGGTCTAGTTAATATTCACCACTGCACAGTTAAAAATCTTTTTCTTGTGATGAAAACTTTTAAGACCTGCTCTCTTAGCAACTTTCAAATACATAGTGCATTTTTATTATCCATAGTCACCACACTGTACGTTACATCCTCAGCATTGACTTATCACTGGAAGCTTGTACCTTTTGACCACCTTCATGCATGGCAGGTGTTCAGTAAATATTAATTTAATGAATTAATAAATACATCAAATAATGCACACTAGTCCAGTTCTATAATAACTCTACTAGGAGATTTAAGCCATGTATAAATACAGATGTTGAGGTCCTGCATTTAAATCAAATGAACTAACTTATTCCTCAAATGTATAGAAACTTGGATTGAAATGATTATAATTTTGGCAGCCACCTTGGAAATGACATTGAAATGAACCTAATAACTAGAGAGGTGCTAAGTAGAAGCTGTATGAAATCAAATTCAAGAACATAAAATGGTTTTCCTTTCTGCTTTCATAGTCATTATACTATATTTGGAATAATTAGAAAAAACACACCACAAAGAAGCTAATGTTCAAAAAGGCAGAGACAGTTGAAAGTCTTTGAACATCTCACCAGAAATAACTTAACCCAATGAGATTAAAATTCCAGATCAAAGGTAGCAAAAATACAGAAAGGGAAGAAAGACAGTTGTGAGATCCCTCATCCCCTCACACGTTTACCACCTTACCAGTGAGCAGTAGACAAGGGGTTCCCATGGAAAATAATTTCCATTTCCCCCACATATAAGGAATAGCATTATATCAATGTTCTCAGGAACATAGCTGGCAATTTTTACCACTCATGATCTGATTGGTCTAGGAACAGATAAACAATAGAGAAAAAATAAAAATGATGCAGAAATATATGCAGATATATTATCGTCATATAATCAGCCAGCAAACAGGTATTGACTGGCTGGTACCGTTTGAAATTCTGTGCATGGTGTCATGAGAAAATCCAGCATCACATGCCAAAGCTTCATGTGATTTATGTAGTCAGACAAACCTATATTAAACGGCACTAAGCGGTAAGCCCCGTCTGGGGATATAAACCAGGCCCATGGCGCTGATTCACCTCTGCATTTCAGGTCCCCACACCTAGCTAGGGCTGCATTAATAGCTGATGAATGAATAAACACATATCAAAGCAGAAATAAAAAATATGGCGGCGGCTCGGTTTCTTAAGAGATCCATGAGTTGTGAATTCAAAACTGTCAGAATCTTTGCAAGGACTCTGGCCAGCAAGCTTTGTGGGGAAAACCAGGCTACTGGACGTCCATTCCAGTGACAGAGCCTCCCTAAACTGCAGCCTGTGGGCCGATCACTTCCAGCGAACACGGGGCTGCTTTTCTGCCAGAAGGCCTGTTACTTTTGTCTCTCCTGCAGGCACTGCTTCCTCCTTTGAACACTGAGATCTCAGTTTGCTTTCTCATTCCTGGTTCACGCAGTTTAGATGGAGCCACCAAAAAAGACAAAAAGAAGGACAACTGGCTCAGGTCGGGCCAATCTGAGGTTTCTTCCCCCTTGACCTCAGGGATGGGTTTAGGGGTATTAGGCCCACAAGGCTGAAGACCAGGGTCATGCTGGGACTCTCGAGGGGGAGTAAACGCTGTCTTCCTACCACACCGTAGACTTTCAGGGGCAGGTCTGACACGAGCTGGCTTAGCCATGTTGGCGCGGAGGTAAGCCACCCTAGAGGTGGAGACAGTGTGTGCGCGCGGTTGTGCACGTCCGGGGAGCGCATGTGTGAACACGATGAGGGGAGAGGAGAGAGAGCGAGAGAGAACCAGAGAGAGGGCTACCGTGCGTCACGCGGATCCAGCCGCGCCTGAAACCGGGCACACACCGCTGATAACTTCCCATGGCGCTTCAGCAAATGTGAGCTGGTTTCCTGGGCTTTCTCAAGGTTACTTTGCCCACTGGATACAAAGAGCTGACTCATTGGAAAAGACCCTGATGCTGGGAAAGATTAAAGGCAAGAGGAGAAGGGGGCAACAGAGGATGATGAGGTGATTGGATGGCATCACTGACTCGATGGACATGAGTTTGAGCAAGCTCTGGGAGATAATGATGGACAGAATCCTGCTGCAGTTAAGAGTCAGACATGACTAAGCGACTGAAAAAGAGCAACATGAGCTTTCTAGAAAAAATAACTTGTGTGGAGATTCCTTAAAAAACTGGAAATGGAACTGCCATATGACCCAGCAATCCCACTGCTGGGCATACATACTGAAGAAACCAGATCTGAAAGAGACACGTGCACCCCAATGTTCATCACAGCACTGTTTATCATAGCCAGGACATGGAAGCAACCTAGATGCCCATCAGCAGATGAATGGATAAGGAGCTGTGGTACATATACACCATGGAATATTACTCAGCCATTAAAAAGAATTCCTTTGAATCAGTTCTAATGAAATGGATGAAACTGGAGCCCATTATACAGAGTGAAGTAAGCCAGAAAGATAAAGACCATTACCGTATACTAACACATATATGTGAAATTTAGAAAGATGGTAATGATAACCCTATATGCAAAACAGAAAAAGAGACACAGATGTACAGAACAGACTTTTGGACTCTGTGGGAGAAGGCGAGGGTGGGATGTTTCGAGAGAACAGCATGAACATTATCTATAGCGAAACAGACCACCAGCCCAGGTGGGATGCACGAGACAAGTGTTCGGGCCTGGTGCACTGGGAAGACCCAGAGGAATCGGGTGAAGAGGGAGGTGGGAGGGGGGATCGGGATGGGGAGTACATGTAACTCCATGGCTGATTCATGTCAATGTATGACAAAACCCACTGCAATGTTGTGAAATGGTTGGCCTCCAACTAATAAAAATAAATGGGAAAAAAAAAAGTGACGTGAAAGTTGCTCAGTCGTCTCCGACTCTTTGCGACCGCATGGACTACACGGTCCAAGGAATTCTCCAGGCCAGAACACTGGAGTGGGTGGCCATTCCCTTCTCCAGGGGATCTTCCCAACCCAGTGATCAAACCCAGGTCTCCCGCATTGCAGGCGGATTCTTTACAATAAAATGGAACTGGGAAAGTTATCTCCCCTCTCTGTGGCTGAATTTCCACATCTGTGAAACTGGGATGACAATAAAACCTCCCTCATGGTATTACTGTGATTAAATAAGTCAATAAGAAAAGTGTTACATGAAAGTACCCAAATGTTAGCCAAGGTTGGTATTACTATTGTTCTTCTCATCCTAACAGTGGTTACATCAATGCCAGCGCTCCATTGCTCTGTGTGAAGGAACATCAGATTCGGATTGTTACCGGGTTGAATATCCAAAAGATTTTCTAAGTTCTTTATTTTGGCCGCTCTAGGCCCCCATCACTGCCTTCAGGCATTCTCTAGCTGCAGTGGGCAGAGGCTGCCCTTGTTGTGGCGCCCGAGGCCTTCTCTTGGTGCCCAGGCTCTGGGCATCAGTAGCTGTGGGGTTGGCCTTAGTTGCCCCATGGCAGGTGGGCTCTTCCCGGACCAGGGGTCGAACCTGTGTCCCCTGCATTGACAGAATTCTTGACCACTGGGCCCCCAGGAAAGTCCTCCACAGCCTCTGTTATTGGGTAAATTGGTCATTTATTCAGGCATTCAGGAAGGAAACCCATGTCCAAGTCTGGGATCTGGCCTGACCCCTGAATCCACAGGTGGCATGCAGAAACAAGCAGGAGACCCCGGGGGGGGGGGGTCCTTACCCTCCCAGGAGCCTGCGAAGGCCGGGCCGGTGGCCCTGTCTGTACCTGTGGAATCAGCCCGACTTCCCTTCTCTGTGGAGTCCAGTAGGAAGCGAGTGTTTTTAAGGGAACTGAGGGGAAAGGATGATGAAAGCTTTACCTTGAATCTGAGGCTGTTGTAAGAGAAAATAACAGTGTTGGTAACTCCCCTTCCTGCCTGAGCAGTTGGTGAAGTGCCTGACCCTGAATTAAACTGGGGAGTAAGAAAAAGCTAGTCCCATGCCAGCGTACAGACCCACAGGCCCACTTGGCCACGGATTTCCAGCGCACAAGAGTTCTCTGAGAGGAGAACTGGGGAGGCGGGCCAGACTGCAATATCAGGATTTCCCTCTGCTGTGGAAAGAAGGAAAAAGACCTCCAGTCATCTCAGTCAAAAATGTTTTCAGGTTTTCTTCCCAAATCCTGTATCTTCCTCCTCAGTCTCTTCTTCCTCCTCCTCCTCATCTTTTTAAAAAAACACTGTGGTAACATATACATATAAACTGCGCCATGTGGACCTTCTGGAGTGTGGCGCTCAGGCACCTGCATGGCACCGCCCACCTCCAGTTCTCGTTTCCGACGCTGCCCGTGGCCACCGAGCACCTCCCCAGCACCTGCGGACGGCTGCCCTGCTGTCCGTGTTTCTGTGAGTCTGGCTGCTCTGGGTCTCCATAGGAATGGCGTCTCACAATAGCTTTGTGACTGGATCATTTCACTTAGCACAATGTCTCAATGGTGGTTGCTGTGTCTGAAATTCCTCCTTTTTGAAGACTGGTAATGTTTCATTGTATGGGCCACATTTTGTGATCCACTTATCTGTTGATGGACACTTAGGTCGCGTCCGCCTTTTGGCTATTGTGAGCAAGTACGCCTATGAACACGGGTGTACAAATGTCTATTTGAACCCTGATTTCAATTCATCTGGCTATATACCCAGAAGTGGGATTGCTAAGTCATGGGGCAAATCTGTGTTTAATTGTTTGAGGAGTGCCACACTGTTATACTATTTTGTTTTCACACTAACTATACACAATGGTCCAATTCCCCCACACCTTCACCAGTGTTTATTTTCTGTTTTTTATTTTTAAATAATGGCCATATTAATGGGTATAGAGTGGTATCTCAGTGTGACTTTGATTTGCATTTCCTTAGTGACGCTGAGCTTCTTCTCATCTGTTTATTGACCTTCTGTATATCTTCTTTGAAAGAATGTCCATATATTCAAGTCCTTCACTCATTTTTAACTTGAAGTGTTCGGTATTTTATTGTTGAGTTGTAAAAGTTCTTTATATATTTTTAATATTAATCCCTTATCAGAAATATGGTTTAAAAATACTTCTTCCTGTTTCATGGGCTGCCTTTTCATTTTACTAACATTACCACATTTTCTTTTTTTCCCCTCCTTTAGCCATGCCGCATGACTTATGGAACCTTGGTTCCCTGACCAGGGGTTGAACATAGACCCTCAGCAGTGGAAGCACTGAGCCCTAAGCACTGGCCCCCCAAGAAATTCCCCAGTTGGACTTTTAAAGTGTTTTTATTTATTGTAGTCACTGATATGCTTGGATTTAAGTCTAACACCTTACTCTTTTGTTTTCTATTTGGTTGTTTGTACTTTTTTCCTCTTTTCATGCTTTCTTTTGGATTATTTCTAGATTCTATTTTCTCTCTACTGGCTTATCATCAACGTCTGCCTTCTTTTATTTTTTTGATGGAGTATAGAGTTCACAACGTGCACCTTTAACATCAGTTTGCTCTCAAATCGTAACAAGCCACGTCATATGGACCCTACAAACCACACAGTGGCTGTACTTCCATCTCTCCCGGAGGTCCTTCCAGGAGTTGTTGCCAGTCACTTTACTCCAGCACACCCCACAAGGCAGTGTTACTACCGCCAGGCCCCTGCAGGTGAGTGAGTTCCATTCTGAGCGTGCATTCCCAAGTCCAATTTGTAGGTCTAACAGAGTTAGCCTAAGTCCCGGACTAACACAACTGGCTACACAATTCTGTGCTGTAACAGATTTAGAATAGTTTTCACACAAATGATACATAAAAACAAACACAAAAAGTAGAACCCATTTTAAACCTCCTGGGAGAGTGCCGTAAGAGGCCGGTAGCCCAGCACAGCCGCTCGCTCACCTGACCGTCACAGGGCCGGACGTGCGAACGCACCTTCCCATCTTTGAAAGTTCTCACCTTGAGAGCTCCTACGTAGGGGGGCCACTGTTTTTTTTTCCCTTAAATGTTCAATTGTTTTTAAAGAAAATTTTTAATTAGGGAGACATTTTTTAAAATTTACACTGGCATTCACCACTTCAGTGTTCTTCCCTTTGTGTAGATTCAAGCTTCCAAGTGAGACCACTTTCCTTCAGCCTGAAAAGCTTCCTTTATCATTCCTTTCAGGGTAGGTCTCCTGGATGAAAAGGCTGATTTGGCTTCCTTTTATTTTTTTAACTTTTCTGTGTATTCTGTTTTTATTGGAGGATAATTGCTTATTGTGCTGGCCTCTGCCGTGCGCCAACGTGACTCAGCCTCAAGGCCACGCTCTTCCCTCTGTGTGGTTCAGCCTCGGTGGTTTCTTTTGTGATTTCTTCAAATTTACTGATCTTTTTTTCTGTAGTGTCCAATCTCTTGTTAACCTTATTCTGTGAATTTTTAACTTCTCTTGGTTCTATAGAAATTCCATTCAGTTCTTTTTTTACAGTTTGCATTTCCTATCTCAGTATGATCATTTTTCCCTTTGATTTCATAAACATATTAATATCAGCTATTGTAAAGGTTTTGTTTGATGATTCTATTATTGCTGTTATTTCTGGGTCTGTTTCTAATGATTAATTTTATCCTGATTATGAATCATATCTTCATGCTTCCCTTAAATGAAAAGGGAGAATTAGGTTTAAGAATTAAATTTTGCTAACTAGGCAACTTTGGAACTGTGGTGCTGGAGAAGACTTTTGAGAGTCCCTTGGGCAACAAGGAGATCAAACCAGTCCATCCTAAAGGAAAAAAACCCTGAATATTCATTAGAAGGACTGATTCTGAAGCTGAGGCTCCAATACTTTGGCCACCTGATGTGAAGAACTGACTCCCTGGAAAAGACCCTGATGCTGGGAAAGACTGAAGGCAGGAGGAGAAGGGGATGACAGAGGATGAGATGGTTGGATGGCATCACTGACTCGATGGACATGAATCTGAGCAAACTGTGGGAGACAATGAAGGGCAGTCTAGCCTGGCGTGCTGCCCGTGGGGTCACAAAGAGTTGGACATGACTGAGCAACTGAACAACAACAATTAGCTGACTTTAAAAACAGGAAGATTATCCTGGAATATCCAAGTGTGCTCAAGGGTCTTTAGAAGCAGAAGAGGGAGGCAGAAGGGAGAACCAGGGAGATGGAGCATGAGAAAGACTCAGCTCAGCGTCCTGGCTTTGAAGAGGGAGGAAGGGGTCAAGGGAAGTGGGGGTGTCTAGGAGGCCAAAGAGGCAAAGATACGGATTCCTTCCCAGACCCTCCAGAAAGCATCTGGATCTTATCCCGGTGAGATCTGTGCTGCATTTCTGATCCACAGAACTGTAAGCTAATTTGTGCTGCTTTAAACCACCACATTTAGAGTAGTTTGTTACAGCAGTCTATAGACAGCCAAGGCAGTGGTCAGCGAGATTTCTCCACACCGACTGGGTGAAACTGACCCGCTTCCCAGATAACCGTGAATGCTGACAGGCTTTCTGTTTATCACTCCCTGGTGGTTCTTTCACCTTGTTTTGTTTCCCTTTCCTCAGGGATGATAGTCCTGCTGTCCAATGTCCGAAAATAATTGTATCATATATTTTGTCCAGTTGTCTAGTTGTTTATGGCAGGGAGAAAACAGATAGTACTGATTATTCCAACATGACTAGAGGCAGAAATAATGTGTTCAACACTGCATATTGAGAAACAAACTTCCATAGCCTAACTTAAAAAAAAAAAAAAGACTTCTTTAGGTAGAGAACTGAAGACCCAGCTCAGTCTCACGCAGCCAGATTACAGCACTGCCTTCTTTCAGACCTGGCAGCCACTGCTGAGGATGAAAGGGATTCTCTGTATCTTGTGGTGAAATTATATTTTTCACATGTTAAAATATTAACTGAATTTTTTTGTCCTTAGTACCTTCTTCTCATAGACTCACAAACAAATTTCTATATACCCTGGACTCTCACAGAAGCCTCTTTATCCTCACATACCTATAAGCAGCATGGAAATGCTGAGACTTGTACCAATGGAAGGAAGCCTTGCAGCCTAGAATGAGTGAACACTCCCCACTTCAGTTCAGTCCCTCAGTCGTGTCCGACTCTTTGTGACCCCATGAACCACAGCACGCCAGGCCTCCCTGTCCATTACCAACTCCCAGAGCTTGCTCAAGCTCAAGTCCATTGAGTCAGTGATGCCATCCAACCATCTCATCCTCTGTCATCCCCTTCTCCTCCCGCCTTCAATCTTTCCCAGCATCAGGGTCTTTTCAAATGAGTCAGTTCTTCACATCAGGTGGCCAAAGTATTGGAGTTTCAGCTTCAGCGCTGGTCCTTCCAGTGAACATTCAGGACTGACCTCCTTTATGATGGACTGGTTGGATCTCCTTACAGTCCAGGGACTCTTGAGAGTCTTCTCCAACACCACAGTTCAAAAGCATCGATTCTTTGGCACTCAGCTTTCATCACAGTCCAATTCTCACATCCATACATGACCACTGGAAAAACCATCATCTTGACTAGATGGACCTTTGTTGGCAAAGTAATGTCTCTGCTTTTTAATATGCTGTCATTATGTCAATATGTCCCAGCATTTCTCATGATGTACTCTGCATATAAGTTAAATAAGCAGAGTGATAAAATATAACCTTAACATACTCCATTCCCCTGTTTGGAACCAGTCTGTTGTTCCATGTCCAGTTCTAACTGTTGCTTCCTGACCTGCATATAGATTTCTCAGGAGGCAGGTAAGGTCATAACTTTTCTTCCAAGAAGCAAGTATCTTTAATTTCATGACTGCAGTCACCATCTGCAGTCATTTTGGAGCGCCCAAAATTAAGTCTGTCACTGTTCCCATTGTTTCCCCATCTATTTGCCATGAAGTGATGGGACTGGATGTCATGATCTTGGTTTTCTGAGTACTGAGCTTTAAGCCAACTTTTCCACTCTCCTCTTTCACTTTCATCAAGAGGCTCTTTGGTTCTTCTTCACTTTCTGCCATAAGGGTGGTATCATCGCATATCTGAGGTTATTGATATTTATCCCAGCAATCTTGATTCCAGCTTGTGGTTCATCCAGCCCTGCATTTCACATGATGTACTCTGCATATAAGTTAAAATAAGCAGGGTGACAATCTACAGCCTTGACGTACTCCTTTTCCTATTTGGAACCAGTCTGTTGTCCCATGTCCAGTTCTAACTGTTGCTTCCTGACCTGCATACAGATTTCTCAAGAGGCAGGTCAGGTGGTCTGGCATTCCCATCTCTTTCAGAATTTTCCACAGTTTACTGTGATCCACAAAGTCAAAGGCTTTGGCTTAGTCAATAAAGCAGAAATAGATGTTTTTCTGGAACTCTCTTGCTTTTTCTATGATCCAATGGATGTTGGCAATTTGATCTCGGGTTCCCCTGTCTTTTCTAAATCCAGCTCGAACATCTGGAAGTTCACGGTTCATGTAGCCTGACTTGGAGAATTTTGAGCATTACTTTGCTAGCATGTAGCTCCCTGGTTAGCCAACAGGTAAATCCCAAACAGAAATGAGAATGCCTGCATCCAAGGATGATGCAGAAGACCAGATGGCCATCCCCACAACCCAGAACTTAGATGCAACTCTAAAACAAATTAGGAAAACCCCAAATAAGCTAGAATTCCTTTTCTGCTATGCCAGAGGCATGGAAACTCAAGAAAATTAAAGAAAGTCACGCTTTCGATGCCCTGAAATCAACACCCAAGATACTGTCTGAGCAAGCAAGACATTTTCACAAAAAGAGAAGCACAGGCACTAGCTGGAAGGCACAC
>CM035273.1:1809127-1823258 GCA_020226075.1 Hydropotes inermis | reverse complement strand
TTTTTCCAGTGGTCATATATGGATGTGAGAGTTGGACTATAAGGAAAGCTGAGTGCAGAAGAATTGATGCTTTTGAACTGTGATGTTGGAGAAGACTCTCAAGAGTCCCTTGGACTGCAAGGAGATCCAACCAGTCCATCCTAAAGGAAATCAGTCCTGGGTGCTCATTGGAAGGACTGATGCTGAAGCTGAAACTCCCAATACTTTGGCCACCTGATGCAAAGAGCTGACTCATTTGAAAAGACCCTGATGCTGGGAAAGACTGAGGTCAGGAGGAGAAGGGGACGACAGAGGGTGAGATGGTTGGATGGCATCACCGACTCAATGGACATGAGTTTGAGCAAACTCCGGGAGTTGGTGATGGACAGGGAGGAGGCCTGGCATGCTGCGGTTCATGGGGTCGCAAAGAGTTGGACACAACTGAGAGACTGAACTGAAGTGAACTGAACAGTTCAGAACACTGCTGCATCTGACAACAGGGTCTTCAAAGAGGTAACTAAACTAACAGGAGGTCATTAGGGTGGGCCGTGATCTAATATACGACTGGAATCCTTGTAAGAAGAGGAAATGTGGACGCAGGCACACAGTGGGGTGACTGGGTGAGGACTTGGGGAGAAGGGAGCTGTGTCTTCAAGCGGAAGAGAGAGGCCTCAGAGGAAACCAGCCCTGCTGACACTTTGACTTCAGACCTCTAGTCTCCAGAATTGTGATAAAATACACTTCTGAAAAGTACATTTCTGACGTCTAAGTCCCTGCAGATTCTGGTACTTGGTTAAGGCCGTCTGAGCTGACTAGTACAATGGGTGAGGACTTGCCTGATGGTCCAGTGGCTAAGATGCAGCACTTCCAATGCAGGGGGTCTGGGTTCAATCCCTGGTCTGGGAACTAGAACCAACATGCCTCAATTAAGTGTTCCCAAGCTGCAGCTAAAGGTCCTGCATGCTGCAACCAAGACCCAACACAGCCAGATAAACATTTTAAAAAATACAATGGGACAAAAGAATACAATATATACAAGCGTACAATGTATTTTCCATGGAGGAGCCTTACCTTGAAACTCTCCTCTAACAATAGACCTACCATATAGAGTGTTTTCTTCTGTCATCTTGAACAACAAGAGGAAAGTTATTTTATTTCTGAGTTTTAGTCTCCTCATTTCGAAACTGGAATGAACAATCTAAAATTGTTGCTATGGAAGTAGATTTTCAACAAATTTGCACAAACGTGTCTCTTTTCCCTCCTCCGTTACCTTGTAGTCATAAGATACTCTGGCTTCCCAAATATTTTCATCAAAATATTTTATTACCGCTTGAAGTTAGTCTGGTTTGGTCACTCACTCTGTGACTTTGGACAAGTTATTGAAAGTTGCTGTTGTCATTGTTCAGTTGTTAACTTGTGTCCAACTCTTTGAAACCCATGGACAGCAGCTCACCAGGCTTCCCTGTCCTTCCCTCTCCTGGACTTTGCTCAAACTCATGTCCATCAAGTCGGTGATGCCAAGCAGCCATCTCATCCTCTGTCATCCCCTTCTCCCCCTGCCCCCAATCCCTCCCAGCATCAGGGGCTTTTCCAATGAGTCGACTCTTCACATGAGGTGGCCAAAGTACTGGAGTTTCAGCTTCAGCATCAGTCCTTCCAAGGAACACCCAGGACTGATCTCCTTTAGAATGGACTGGTTGGATCTCCTTGCAGTCCAACGGACTCTCAAGAGTCTTCTCCAATGCCACAGTTCAAACTTACTATTCCTCATAACCTGCTCCAGAAGGTTATGAAAATCAAAATTCAAGTGACAATTATTTAAGGCTTCCAGCAGAGTGCCTGGGACAGGGTAGGAGCTCTGTGAAGGTTGCTTTCATCCTTCTAAAGGCATGAGTCTATTATCCCCCAGTGGAGAAAAGTTTATTGCATTTGATATTATACTCATCTTACTTATTTATGCCCCTCTTCATTCTAAAAAGAATTTATCACTTCAGGAAAATATCTCCAAAATAAATTAGTCTTCATAAGGGAGACATAGCATGAGGTGGTAGACAAGGTCATGGACCACCTTCTTCGAAAGAACTCAAAAGGAAGTTCAGAGGGCTGGTCCCTAAAGCATCCTGCAGTTTCATGATGTCAAAATGCAGTGGGAGGACCAGCGCTCTTTGAGGGAGGCAGAGGTGAGGTACATCCTATTCTGCAGTTCCTTTATGGTGGTTGTTGCTGTCATTCAGACTGCGCAGTCATGTCCGACTCTGTGCAACCCCATGGACTGTAGCCCGCCAGGCTCCTCTGTCCATGGGATTTCCCAGGCAAGAATACTGGAGCGGGCTGCCATTTCCTCCTCCAGGGGACCTGCCCAACCCAGGGATTGAACCTGCATCTCCTGCAAATCTCCTGTACTGCAGGCGGGTTCTTTATCACTGTGCCACCAGGGGAGCCCATATGGTTGGACTTCACCTCAAAATAAATGTCAAGTCCCTTTAGGAATGGATGAGTTGGTCTTCCTTTTTGCTTTGTTAACTTCTTGCCTAATTGAAATATGTAAACACTAGGAAGACTGTAACAACTAAACTCCCGTATTATACTACCTAGAATTAAAACCCATGCACATCTCACCATATTTGCTTCCAGTGTTTTTACAGAAATAAAGCACTACAGCTAAAGTTACATTTAACCAAGTGACACAGAGACAACCTCCAATGCATTTGAATCAATCCTCCCAGAACACTGACACGTTTATACAAAAGACTCCTGTATAGGTGAATGTGTGTGTTTCATGCCCATGATGGCAAGGGGTAGCACTTGCAAGATGTGCACCTTGCATTGTGTCTGTGTGCTCCCTCTTTGCATTGGGCCCTTTCAACTTAACATTTTCTGAGTTGATGCTGCATTGTTGGATGTATATCTGACCCATTCCTTGTGGAGGCCATTTTATGGGATGGATTGTGTGCCCCCAAAATCCGTATGGTGAAGTCCCAATCCTCACTGCCTCAGAATGTGACTATTTGGATGAAGGATCTTTAAAGAGATAATTAGGTTAAAGTGGGGCCATTAGGGTAAAGCCTGATCTATGACTGGCATCTTTATGGAAGAGGAGATTAGGACACAGACACACAGAAAGAAGACCATGCGAAGACAAAGTGAACACAGCCATTTACAAGGCAAGGAGAGCAGTCTCAGGAGAAACTGACCCTGCTGACACCTAGCCTCCAGAACTGTGAGAGGGCAGATTTCTGTCATCTAAGCCACCCCATCTGTGGTGTTTTTTCATGGCAGCCCAACTAGACCAATACCGAGACAGCAAACTATTCCACAGAATGTACAGGGTGCAGCGTGCTTCCCTCATGGCTCAGCGGGTGAAGAATCCGCCTGCAATGCGAGAGACCTGGGTTCAGTCCCTGGGTTGGGAAGATCCCCTGAAGAAGGGAAAGGCTACACACTCCAGTGTTCTGGCCTGGAGAATTCCATGGACAGAGGGGCCTGATGGGCTACAGTCCATGGGGCACAAAGAGTTGGATATGACTGAGAGACTTCCACTTTCACAGTGTTTTTAGCCATTCCCCTAAGGGTGGACATTTAGATGGAAACTGCACAGATAGGTATCCTTCACCATGGCTTCTGTGCATACATGTAGGAGTAGCTCTAGGGTGATGCCTAGAAATGAAACCGCTGGGTTAAATGAGAGACACATTTTCAAACTTTCAAGATGCTGCCAGATGGTCCTCTAAAGCATCTGTATCAGTTCATATTCTCAACGACAGTTAGTTCCCCCACATCCTAGCCAACATTTAATATCCTCAGACTGAAAAATTTGTGCCAAAATGATTGACCAAAAAAAAAAGTGTACTGCCTTAATTACCTTCCCTAATTATATCTGCCCTGGAGAAGAAAATGGCAACCCACTCCAGTATTCTTGCCTTGGAAATTCCATGGACAGAGGAGCCTGGTGGGCTACAGTCCATGGGGTCGCAAGGAGTCAGATACAACTTAGTAACTAAATAACAAGAACCATTATATATGAAATTGACTATCTTTTCATACACTGCCCTTTCTTATTTCCTCTATAAATTCTCAGTGCGTAGCCTTTGTCTGTTTTCACTTTAACTTGCATGTCTTCTACCTGACTCGTGGGAATTATATACATTTTAGATAACAATCCTCTGTTGTCTAGCTCTTTTGTAAATCCTTCTCCCAGGCTACCATTTGTCTTTTAATCTTGCTCATGGCGTTACTTTGACAAAAGCTTTCTAATTAGGTGTAATCAGATGTATCTCTATTTATGTCTTTTTTGGTGTCACCTTAAAAAAAAATCCTTTCCTCTCCCCAATTCATAATTTATTTTCTCACAATTCTGGCATCTTCTTACATTTTCTTCTAATAGTCCTATAACATTTTTTGCCATGTTTAGATCTTCAGTACATCTTTAATTTATTTCTGTGATGGGGATAGGTAGGACTTTCTAATTATTTCCTCTGTGAGAGTCAACTGTCTCAACACCATCTATTGAAATAGCAAATACTTACTCTAAAAAAAAAACCTCAGTAAAGCACCCACAGACTGTCTCATTTTAAGCAGTGTAATTTCCGGCTAACTCCTCTAACATGTATTAGGAAGAAAATGTGCCCAAGGTGAGTAAATAAGCTGACCTAAATGGGTATTTGGATATGAGCCAAGCAAATGCTAGACATTGTCTGCCAAAAAAAAAAAAAAAGGGGGTTTTGATGTTGGAAGAGGTGATGTCAAGCCCTTCTTCCTGATGGTCACTGGATAGCGGGGCCAGGTGTCTCTCCAGGACCGCTTTGAGTCTGTAATGCTTCAACCATCAGTGGCGTTTAGAAGGCTTGTCTTTCCACTGTCCCTGGCCAGGGGATGTGTCTCCTGCCCCCCCAGAGCAGTGACCCCTTCCTCTGGAAGGACATGCTGAAGTCGGCTACAGAATCGTCTCTGGAAATGGGAGAATGTGTGCTTGTGCAGAGGCTGATTTTTTGACTGAATTTCCCCCTTTTTTGACTAGCTGCATGTAGAAGCCACTCAAGATGATAATTTCTTTTTAAAGCCCCAAAGGAAAAAAAAGACACTAAGTAAAACCAGGAGAAAACATGCCTGTGCTATTCTGCTCAAGGAAAGAAACACTGATGAGAACTTTTGCGGGGAGTAATTTGAATAGAAATTTATATTTTACCTTAATTATCTGAATAATTGACAGCAGTGGTTTTCAGATATTTCTTAGCTACAAAAAAACTTTGTTCAAACTAGACCTTTCTCAGAAGACCAACATGTAGAATCGATGAAAATAAAGCAAGCTTGTTTAAAATGGGAATCCCCACTGAGGGTCTTTGAGGGGGAGCTTGGTGGGATCCTCAGGGCTCTTTAGAGTACACTGAAAATCCTCCTTTAAAGTCAAGGTATTGGAGAATTAGAGATCTGTTATAATTCCCTTTTTCACTTGCATCACGTAGTAATTCTCCTTCCTCTCTGAGATTCATAGCGCTGTGCATCTGTTCATTCTGTAAACACTCCTTGAGCACACCTACGGTTTTCCAGGCCCTAGGACAGGCAGCCAAGGGGAAGAGGTAACAGGGAGGTGGTGAGGTCTGAGCCTGATTGCGAAGCATGAGGAGGGAACCACTGAAGGTCGGGGAGGGCATCCCAGCCTCCGGAGACTGCAGGGGAAAGCTGGGGGAAGCAGGCTGTGGGATCACAGGGGTGGGGGCAGCAGTGGGGGGGCGGCCTGGGGAGACACACGCAGCATCTGTTGGCGGCGGCAGGTGCTGAAACTGGAGAGGAAGGGAGGAGTGAGCTGCTGCGTGCCTGGGGGACCTTTCTAAGTTTGGACTTGGAAAGCCACGAGGAAGAGATTGAAGGGTCTTAAGCAGGAGATTGACACAGTCATGTTTGTGCTTTGGAAGGATCCCTCTGGCCCAAGCAAGCATTCAAAGAGGATGTGATTAGGGCAGGGAGGCTGGCTAGGAGATCGTTGCAGACATCCAGGGAATGATGGGCTGACCTGAAACCAAGCCACAGAGATGAAGCCGGAGAGGGTTGACTAAGACAGAACGTGTGGGATGGTGTTCAGAGGAGGAAGACAGAGGGGTCTGGAGGATCCTGGGAGTCTGGGTTTGTATAACCAAATGGGGGTGGGTAATCAGTGCCATTTAACATGGCAAGAAATATGGGAGAAAGGGCTGGAGGTAATCAGTGATGAGTTTCAACGGGGGCAGGTTTTCGTTTGAAGTACCTGTGAGGTGTCAAACTGGACAGGCCTGGTAGGTAGTTGGATATCTGGTTCTGGATCTTGGGGGAGAGATCTTGGATGGAGGGGATGATCTGGGAGCCAGCCTAAGTGTGATGATAACAGTGGGTCAAAAAGGTAGCTAAAGTTCTTGACAGACTGGAAACAATGCAGACAGGAGTCCCAAGAAGGCAGGGCAAGGGGACCCCAGGAAGCAGACTGAGCCCGCTCAGCAGAAACAAAGACAGTCAGGGAGGGTGGCGATCAAAGAAACTAGGGGGGGAGTCCTGGGGTGAAGGGGTTGTGGGAGGTTCAGATGCTGGCTGGGAATAAGAAAGGGAAGGACTGTGATGATGAAGAAAGTACAGGCTAACCCAGGTCTAGAATTATCTAACCACACGACAGAATCACCTGGGGGATCTTTCTAAAATAATAAATCCTGCATTATAGACTTCATTGGTTTAATATGGGGCCTGGGCCAGAATATGTTTTTAAATCTCCCCAAGACAGCCTAGCGTGTGGCCACAGTTGGGGACCCCTATTTCAGTTATGCCCTGTTTGGGCCACAGGGGATTGAAGCAAGCTTCCCTGGGAGAGGTCAGATGGCTCTCACATTGACCCATGTTGCTGGGTCACGCTGGAGTGGTGCGTAGGAGAAACGGAGTCCAGTCAATAAAAATGCATCCATGTGGACCCGGGTCTTTTTGGTAGAGATAGGTCCTGAAACTGGGGGAACACCAATGAAGGGTCCTCCATTGCTGGTGAAGGGAATTTCATTGGGCTTTCCCAGAATGTAAGAGATCTGTCCCCCAGTTCAGGCCAAATTCATACCCACCAAATGTCTTTCTGGTGAATAATTAAGCTTTACTTGGTAATTTAAAAGTTTCACATAGTTTTTGAAATTTGAAGGCACAGTTTTCCTCCTCAAATCATCTCCACCCACAACCACACCCCAAAGCCAACTGCTGGGTCATTTCTCTCTATGTGTCTTCTGGTGGTTATCCCATAACTGTAAATGATATGCTTACATCTATCTTTCATAACTTACAAATACTGTACATTACTTATCAGTAACAGAAGAGGAACATTTACTTACTCTGCTTTTATGTCTTTTCCCTGCCAAAGTTTGGTGCTCTCTGTATTATTTTTTAATTCTTCTTTGGGTTCCTTTTATAAGAGTATATTTTAAATTCTATTTCTTGTTCCATGGACTTGACACAAAATTTCTTACCTCCACACAGTGTGAGATGAAGATATCAGCTCCCTGCTTTCCTCTCTCACCTTCTGTCAGTTTGATCTGTGCATTTCCATTGTTCTGACTGATAGCATCACACTCTGTTCTGTAACCATAAGTCCTCTCTTCTTGGTCTGTAGGTTAATTCTGAGTTGAAAACCAAAAAACTGCACTTACATTATTTCAAGCAGGTAGATGTCATTCCCTGGAGAGTCAAGGACTGTGACAGCACCTGTTTCTTTCTCGGGTCCAGTGTCACGGCTCTCCGGTGACTCAGGGGGAGTGTTACCAGCAGCATGGCTGATGCTCTTTTATCACAGTCTACCCATGACTCGAAATCATGGTTCACTTTAGTTTTCCTCCTTTGGGACCATGATTCTCTTGTACCTTTTGGAGGTTTTCCTGAAAGTGAAAAAGCTGCTCAGTCATGTCCAACTCTGCAACCCTGTGGACCATACAGTCCATGGCACTCTCCAGGCCAGGACACTGGAGTGGGGAGCCTTTCCCTTCTCCAGGGAATCTTCCCGACCCAGGAATTGAACCAGGCTCTCCTGCATTGCAGGCAGGTTCTTTACAACTGAGCTATCAGGGAAGTCCTAGACTTCTCCTTTTTCTTATTGAAAGAAGAAACATTCTGTCTTCACCACAGTCACAAACATTTCTGCGTCCTACTTCTTCCATCTCTGTAAGAAGACAAATTGAAGGCATTCAATTTGTCTATTTGTCTCTTTACAGAGATTTCTTGGAGTCCAGTTACTTCCTGTTTCAATTTAAACCTGGGAAAAGGGATGTCAGAGATAAAGAATACAAACATTTTGATCACTGCAAAAGGCCAATCTCATTGTAAACAAATCAGTTTGCTGTGTATTCATTAGTATTGTCTGAATTTAGTTAGCGTGACCTTGTCACAGAGACGCTAATTGTCTATGGACACATAAAAAAAATTCAGGTCCTGAGCCTCAGAGATTAAGTATCCGATCCTGAAGGTGGTCACTCAGGCACCCCTCAGTCTCACCACCATCAGCCAAAACCCCGCAGGGCGCTTGCAGTGGATGCTGCGCTGTGCCGCCAATACAGCCGAAAGGACTAAGGCCTTCGTCTCTCGCCTCAGTTCCGGACATCTCTGAAGAGCCATCCACCTTCAAGGTTCACCTGGGACAGAGACGACTCTTCTGCAGCTGACTTGAACTTCAGTTCCTTTTCCTGCCCAATCTTTCACTTTCTGACGGGTCCTGTTCCCACAAGCATATCCCAAGAAATATTCTGTCCTGAGGTCTGTTTTCTGAGGAACTGTATCTACAATCCTGGTTTTCTCTCAAACATAAACAAACACCATCAGCGAATAATAATACAGAACGGAGCTTCGCCTTCCTCCGAGACAGGAAGGGGCCGGCGAGGTGCAGGAGGTGGCTGCAGGGCTTGGAGGGGCGGGGGCGGAGGACGCGGAACGACGGCTGGGAACCTGGTTGAGGAGGAGAACGCTCTATCTCTAACGGCAGTTTCCCTATTGTGTCTGTACCGGAGGCCATGGCAGGAGAGGCGTGGGGTGGGAGACGGGACGGGTGTGGCCCTGGACGCCTGTCTCCATGCTGCCAGAGCCCTCGATCGAGAAAGCGGTCTCTCCCTTTGCCGTGCCCGCCACCTCCGCAGCCCCGGCCCAGGCCCTCCTCTGCTGACGGAGATCCCGTCCTTGGACGCGGGAGACGCGCGCGCGCGCACGCTGCGGCGCCTGACTTCCGGTTCGTCTCACTTCCTGCCCGGACCGACTGCCTCACCGGCCAGCGCCCAGGAAGCCCTCAAAGCGGGTTTGGCCTTGACATGCCTGTCAGCTTCCCACCAATGATGAGGCTGGGCAAAAGCCTTTTCCTCCTCACAAAGGCAGATTTGGTGAAAGTGAAACTCTCAGGGAACATATACATATATACATACTTTTTTTTTTTTTCATTCAGAATGAGAACTTTCCCAAGGGGAACTGTGCAGCCTTGTAGCTTAGATAACCAGCTCTGAGAAGGGGCGGGAGCTCCTAGCTCAGAGGCTACACACTGCGGTCTGTCCCCGCACCTTTCGCCAGCTGGGCAACTTGGATCAGTGACTTACTAACTCTAACCCTCAGTCTCCACGTCTGTAGAATTGTCCTAAGAACAGCACCTACCGAGCAGAGCTTGGAAAACTTTTTTTTTTAATTTTTTTTTTAATTTTTTTTATTTGTGGTGGATTTTGTCATACATTGAAATGAAACAGCCATGGGTTTACATGTGTTCCCCATCCCAATCCCCCCTCCCACCTCCCTCTCCACCCGTTCCCTCTAGGTTTTCCCAGTGCACCAGGTCCGAGCGCTTGTCTCATGCATCCAACCTGGGCTGGTGATCTGTTTCACCCTAGATAATATACATGTTTCAATGCTGTTCTCTTGAAACATCCCACCCTCACCTTCTCCCACAGAGTCTAAAAGACTGTTCTATAAATCTGTCTTTTTTTTTTTTCTGTTCTGCATATAGGGTTATCATTAACATCTTTCTAAATTCCATATATATGTGTTAGTATATTGTAATGGTCTTTATCTTTCTGGCTTACTTCACTCTGTATAATGGGCTCCAGTTTCATCCATTTCATTAGAATTGATTCAAATTAATTCTTTTTAATGGCTGAGTAATATTCCATGGTGTATATGTACCACAGCTTCCTTATCCATTCGTCTGCTGATGGGCATCTAGGTTGCTTCCATGTCCTGGCTATGATAAACAGTGCTGCGATGAACATTGGGGTGCACGTGTCTCTTTCAGATCTGGTTTCCTTGGTGTGTATGCCCAGAAGTGGGATTGCTGGGTCATATGGAAGTTCTATTTCCAGTTTTTTCAGAAATCTCCACACTGTTTTCCATAGCGGCTGTACTAGTTTGCATTCCCACCAACAGTGTAAGAGGGTTCCCTTTTCTCCACATCCTCTCTAGAATTTATTGCTTGTAGACTTTTGGATAGCAGCCATCCTGATTGGCGTGTAATGGTACCTCATTGTGGTTTTGATTTGCATTTCTCTGATAATGAGTGATGTTGAGCATCTTTTCATGTGTTTCTTAGCCATCTGTATGTCTTCCTTGGAGAAGTGTCTGTTTAGTTCTTTGGCCCATTTTTTGACTGGATCTTTTATTTTTCTGGAGTTGAGCTGGAGGAGTTGCTTGTATATTTTTGAGATTAAGCCCTTGTCTGTTGCTTCGTTTGCTATTATTTTCTCCCATTCTGAGGGCTGTCTTTTCACCTTGCTTATAGTTTCCTTTGCTGTGCAAAAGCTTTTAAGTTTCATTAGGTCCCATTTGTTTATTTTTGCTTTTGTTTCTAATATTCTGGGATGTGGGTCATAGAGGATCCTGCTGTGATTTATGTCGGAGAGTGTTTTACCTATGTTCTCCTCTAAGAGTTTTATAGTTTCTGGTCTTACATTTAGATCGTTAATCCATTTTGAATTTATTTTTGTGTATGGTGTTAGAAAGTGTTCTAGTTTCATTCTTTTACAAGTGGTTGACCAATTTTCCCAGCACCATTTGTTAAAGAGGCTATCTTTTTTCCATTGTATCTCCTTGCCTCCTTTGTCGAAGATAAGGTGACCATATGCTCGTGGATTTATCTCTGGGCTTTCTATTCTGATCCATTGATCTATATATCTGTCTTTGTGCCAATACCATACTGTCTTGATGACTGTAGCTTTGTAGTATAGTCTGAAGTCAGGCAGATTGATTCCTCCAGGTCCATTCTTCTTTCTCAAGATTACTTTGCCTATTCGAGGTTTTTTGTATTTCCATACAAATTGTGAAATTATTTGTTCTAGTTCTGTGAAAAATGCCGTTGGTAGCTTGATAGGGATTGCATTGAATCTGTAGATTGCTTTGGGTAGTATGGCCATTTTGACAATGTTGATTCTTCCAATCCATGAACACGGTATATTTCTCCATCTCTTTGTGTCCTCTTTGATTTCTTTCATCAGTGATTTATAGTTTTCTATGTATAAGTCTTTTGTTTCTTTAGGTAGATATATTCCTAAGTATTTTATTCTTTTTGTTGCAATGGTGAATGGTATTGTTTCCTTAATTTCTCTTTCTGTTTTCTCATTGTTAGTGTATAAGAATGCAAGAGATTTCTGTGTGTTAATTTTATATCCTGCAACTTTACTATATTCATTGATTAGCTCCAGTAATTTTCTGGTAGAGTCTTTACGGTTTTCTATGTAGAGGATCATGTCATCTGCAAACAGTGAGAGTTTCACTTCTTCTTTTCCTATCTGGATTCCTTTTAATTCTTTTTCTGCCCTGATTGCTGTGGCCAACACTTCCAAAACTATGTTGAATAGAAGTGGTGAGAGTGGGCACCCTTGTCTTGTTCCTGATTTTAGGGGAAATGCTTTCAATTTTTCACCATTGAGGGTAATGCTTGCTGTGGGTTTGTCATATATAGCTTTTATTTTGTTGCAGTATGTTCCTTCTATTCCTACTTTCTGGAGAGTTTTGATCATAAATGGATGTTGAATTTTGTCAAAGGCTTTTTCTGCATCTATTGAGATAATCATATGGTTTTTATCTTTCAATTTGTTAATGTGGTGTATCACGTTGATTGATTTGCGGATATTAAAGAATCCTTGCATTCCTGGGATAAAGCCCACTTGGTCATGGTGTATAATTTTTTTAATATGTTGTTGGATTCTGTTTGCTAGAATTTTGTTAAGGATTTTTGCATCTATGTTCATCAGTGATATTGGCCTGTAGTTTTCTTTTTTTGTGGCATCTTTGTCTGGTTTTGGAATTAAGGTGATGGTGGCCTCATAGAATGAGTTTGGAAGTTTACCTTCTTCTGCAATTTTCTGGAAGAGTTTGAGTAAGATAGGTGTTAGCTCTTCTCTAAATTTTTGGTAGAATTCCACTGTGAAGCCATCTGGTCCTGGGCTTTTGTTTGCTGGAAGATTTCTGATTACAGTTTGGATTTCCTTGTTTGTGATGGGTTTGTTAAGATCTTCTATTTCTTCCTGGTTCAGTTTTGGAAAGTTATACTTCTCTAAGAACTTGTCCATTTCTTCCAAGTTGTCCATTTTATTGGCATAGAGCTGCTGGTAGTAGTCTCTTATGATCCTTTGTATTTCAGTGTTGTCTGTTGTAATCTCTCCATTTTCGTTTCTAATTTTGTTAATTTGGTTCTTCTCCCTTGTTTCTTAATGAGTCTTGCTAATGGTTTGTCAATTTTGTTTATTTTTTCAAAAAACCGGCTTTTAGCTTTGTTGATTTTTGCTATGGTCTCTTTAGTTTCTTTTGCATTTATTTCTGCCCTAATTTTTAAGATTTCTTTCCTTCTTCTAACCCTGGGGTTCTTCATTTCTTCCTTCTCTAGTTGCTTTAGGTGTAGGGTTAGGTTATTTGTTTGACTTTTTTCTTGTTTCTTGAGGTAGGCCTGTAATGCTATGAATCTTCCCCTTAGCACTGCTTTTACAGTGTCCCATAGGTTTTGGGTTGTTGTGTTTTCATTTTCATTCGTTTCTATGCATATTTTTATTTCTTTTTTGATTTCTTCTATGATTTGTTGGTTATTCAGAAGCGTGTTGTTTAGCCTCCATATGTTTGAATTTTTAATAATTTTTTTCCTGTTATTGAGATCTAATCTTACTGAACTGTGGTCAGAAAAGATGACTGGAATGATTTCAATTTTTTTGAATTTACCAAGACTAGATTTATGGCCCAGGATGTGATCTATTCTGGAGAAGGTTCCGTGTGCACTTGAGAAAAACGTGAAGTTGATTGTTTTAGGGTGAAACGTTCTATAGATGTCCATAAGGTCTAGCTGGTCCATTGTGTCCTTTAAAGTTTGTGTTTCCTTGTTAATTTTCTGTTTAGTTGATCTATCCATAGTTGTGAGTGGGGTATTAAAGTCTCCCACTATTATTGTGTTACTATTAATTTCCTCTTTCATCCTCGTTAGTATTTGCCTTACATATTGCGGTGCTCCTATGTTGGGTGCATATATAATTGTTATATCTTCTTCTTGAATTGATCCTTTGATCATTATGTAGTGTCCTTCTTTGTCTCTTTTCACAGCCTTTATTTGAAAGTCTATTTTATCTGATATGAGTATTGCAACTCCTGCTTTCTTTTGGTCTCCGTTTGCATGAAATATTTTTTTCCAGCCCTTCACTTTTAGTCTGTATGTGTCCCTTGTTTTGAAGTGGGTCTCTTGTAGACAGCATATATAGGGGTCTTGTTTTTGTATCCATTCAGCCAGTCTTTGTCTTTTGGTTGGGGCATTCAACCCATTTACATTTAGGGTAATTATTGATAGGTATGGTCCCGTTGCCATTTAGTTTGCTGTTTTGGGGTTCACATTTATACAGCCTTTCTGTGTTTCCTGTCTAGAGAAGATCCTTTAGCATTTGTTGAAGAGCTGGTTTGGTGGTGCTGAATTCTCTCAGCTTTTGCTTGTCTGTAAAGCTTCTGAAATCTCCTTCATATCTGAATGAGATCCTTGCTGGGTATAGTAGTCTTGGTTGTAGGTTATTCTCTTTCATTACTCTAAGTATGTCCTGCCATTCCCTTCTGGCCTGAAGGGTTTCTATTGATAAATCAGCTGTTATCCTTATGGGAATCCCTTTATGTGTTATTTGTTGTTTCTCCCTTGCTGCTTTTAATAGTTGTTCTTTGTGTTTGATCTTTG
>CM035273.1:1753954-1804127 GCA_020226075.1 Hydropotes inermis | reverse complement strand
GGGGAGGGCGGGGCGCTGCAGGCAGCTGTCGCTGTGTGTGGGGAGCACTGGCCGTGTTCTGGCCGGGAAGCCAGCAGGCTTGGCGCCCTCTCCACGGGTGCGCCGCGCCCCCTCCCTCCGCGGCCCCAGCCTGCGCCGCCGGTCGGGTCTCAGGGAGTCTTCAGACAGGACCCGGAGCCTGTTTGCCGGGTGGGAGGGGGTGGCTTCTCTGGGGCTGAGTTTGCCCCTTTCCCCTCCCCCCGCCTCCTACCTCCAGTGGGGATGGGCCGGCTCTTCTCTGGAGTTTCTCAGTCCCTTTGTTTTGCGAACCGCCGGCGGTGTGTTCCGGCAGGTCAATTCTTCCCTCGCTCTCCCACAGTTTAAAAAATCTCCCTCCGACTGCTCTCAGGGCCTTCTGGCCGGTCCCCACCCTAAGGAATGCCGCCGGCTCCTCTCCGTTCCGCCCCCACTTGCTGGTGGCGGGTGCGGGCATCTGGGGGTACTTTTCTGCTGGGAGTTGCTTTTAGCACGTAATCTGTGGGCCTTATTTAATTTCTCCTCCCAGTTAGGTTGCCCTCCGAGATCTGAAAACTTCCCCCGGACCCGCCAGCGCGAGGGTTTCCTGGTGGTTGGAAACTTCCTCTATTGAGATTCCCTTCCCGGGACGGGTCTCCGTCCCCCGTTCTCTTGTGCCCCTTTTTAATCTTTAATATTTTTGTCCTACCTCCCTTCGAAGACAATGGGCTGCTTTTCTGGGCGCCTGCTGTCCGCTGCTAGCGATCAGAAGTTGTTTTGTAAACTTTGTTCACCGTTCTGCTGTTCTTTCGATGAATTTGTAGAAGAGAAAGTGGTCTCCCCGTCCTGTTCCTCCGCCAGCTTGGCTGCTCCCCCTGGAAAACTTTTATGAAAAATTGAGGGAGACAACTGTGAAGACTCGCTGGCAGCCTGCCCAGCATGTGGTGAGCACTAAGCAAATGTTACCTGTGATTTTTCAATTTTATTTTTTTCTAGTATTTTCTTTTTTGAATTTATTTTTTAATTGGAGGAAAATCGCTTTACAATGCTGTGTTGGTCTCTACCGCGTCACAACAGAAATCAGCCATGATCACACATGCATCACCTCCCTCTTGAGGCTTCCTCGCCTTCCCCCTCAGTCCCGCGGCCCTCCCAGCGCACCGCGCTAGGCTCGCTCCTATCAGTGAACTGGCCCTGTTCCAGTTGCTAAAATGCTACTGCTCGGGCCTCTGTGAGCAGCGGCTGTCCGGAGTCAGCTTTCTGTTTTATTCTCAAGTGTTGTCCTACTTCCCCTTAAGGTTTCCGGCTCTGGACGTCCCCATAAGCCTTAAACCCAAGGAGGTATCACGTGGGAATCGAAATCCAGTCTGTTTCTCTTTGGTGAACACTTGCGCTGCCCCATGCAGATGCCTACCTACTCCCCGTGGCAGATTCGTCTTTCGGAATCGCGGACTCAGAGGCTGACCTATCAGGCCACCCCACATCCCCGGAGTGACTTCCCGTCTTGGGTGTAACGCGAAGGCTGGCCGGGGGAGAACCTGTCCTCTGGGGATGAGGGTGCACTCTGCTCCTACCTGCCCTTTTTTCCTACCTGTGGATTTCTTTCTGTCATCTTATTTTCTCTCTGTCACTTTTGCTTTTTTCTTCTACAGGATTGTGGGTTCTTTTTACATATGAAATAAATAACATATGATTAATCTAAACACAGAAAAGCAAAGTGGGAGGAAATGTAATCCCACAACCTTAGGTGTGTGTTCTTCTAAAGCACCTAAACATGCACACAGTTTTTGTCTCCATGAAAATAAAGTCATATAGGCGAGACTGATGATTTTTGTTCAGGGTGATTTTTGTTCCTCTCTCAGGGGACATTTGGCACCCTCTGGAGATATTTTGGGTTTCCTTGGTGGCTCTGTGGTAAAGAATCTGCCTGCCAATGCAGGAGATGTGGGTTCAATCTCTGGGTCGGGAAGATCCCCTGGAGAAGGAGATGACAACCCACTCCAGCATCCATGGACAGAGGAGAGTGGTGGGCTACAGTCTATGGAATCTCAAAAGAACTGGACAGGATTTAGTGACTAAACAATAAGAACAGAGATATTTTCGTTGTTAGAACTGGAGCAGGTGGTGCTGCTGGCATCTCGAGTCAGTGGCTGGGGCACTGCTGGACCTCCGACAGCGCACGGGGCAGCCCCACAACCAGCCGTCCAGCCTCAGCAATCAAGAGGGCCAAGTTAGGAAACTCTGGTCCAGACGAGGCTTTAGCAGATCATAGCCCCTGCTGAGTATCTTCCTGTTTTTATAAATAAATTTTTATTGGAACACAGTGATGCACACCTGTTTACATGTTGTCTTGGGCTGCTTTAGCCTTGCCAGGGCAGCTGAGTAGTTGTCACAGTGACTGTGTGGCCCGCAAACCCTAAAACAGATGTGAACCACACATGAAATTTTTAAGTCTTTCTAGTATCCACAGTTTTTTAAAATAACCCAATAGCAAGAGAAGCAACCCATCTAAAAGAAATGGGCTAAGGATAGGAACAGACATTTTTCTAATGAAGGCATGAAAATGGCCAGTGGGTTTGTGAAAATATTCTCAACCCTAACCATCAGGGAAATGTAAACTGAAACCACAATGAGATATCATCTCACACCTGTTAGGAGAGCTAAAATGAAAAAGAGAAAAGGTAAGTGGTCCTGATGTAGAGAAAAGGAAACCCCCCTGCCCTGGTGATGGGCATGAAATCAGTGCAGTCACTATGGAAAATGGAGAAGGAAATGGCAACCCACTTCAGTTTTCTTGCCTGGAGAATTCCATGGACAGAGGAGCCTGGCAGGCTACAGACCATGGAGGTGCAGAGTTGGACACGACTGAGCAACTAACACTCTCACTTTCACTATGGAGAACAGTATGATGATTCCTCAAAGATTAAAAATAGAACTACCATGTAAGCAGCAATCCCTCCTCTAGCAATCACTGGTGGATCATGCAACCTGGACACTAAAATCATTGTTACCTCGAGGAGAGGTCTGTGCTCTCGGGTTCACTGCCTCGTTATTCACAATTACCAAAAATATGGAAACAACCTAAATATCCATTGAGAGATGAATGAATAAAGACACTGTAGTGTATAAAGTCAATGGAATATCATCCAGCCTGAAAAAAACAAGATCTTGCCATCTGCAACAACATGGATGTACCTGGAAGACATTTTGCTAAGTGAAATAATACAGATCTGAAAAGAAAAAATTACTGCACAATCTCATTGACATGTGGAATCTAAGAGAAGTCAAGTACACAGAAACAGGGAATAGAATGGTGGTTACCAGGGTCAGGGAGGTGGAGGAAATTGGGAAATGTCAGTGAGATGGTACAAAGTTGCATCAAAGAGCATACATAAATGTTTAAGTCTCCGAAAGACATTGTGTAGTAATAATACCTCCCTTACCAGGTCGTTATGAGGATTAAGTGAGCTAATACATGTAAACCAGTTTTATTAATTCAAGTAAGGTTAATAAGACTTGCCTGGCACATAAAGACACCCTATGAATGTCATCTGTTGGTAGTAGTAGTATCACATCTGAATCCATCTCCAGCACTGTTATGTCAATTTAAGCATACTGTTAAATGTCCACAAATACCTATGCATATGCAAAAGTGGCCTCCTGCTATCGCTGGCTTAGTCTGACTGTAATTCATTAGTCTTCTTGGACTTAGTTTTCCTTGATAGATTTGTCACAGCCTCAGTCTATGGCCATATTTATGTGCTGAGTGCTAAGTCACTTCAGTCATGTCTGACTCTGCGACCCCATGGACTGCAGCCCACCAGGCTCCTCTGTCCGTGAGATTCTCCAGGCAACTATAATGGAGTGGATCGCCATGTCCTCCTCCAGGGGATCTTCCCAACCAGAGATTGAACCTGTGTCTCTTATGTCTCCTACATTGGCAGGCAGGTTCTTTACCACTAGCGCCACCTGGGAAGCCCAATCCATATATAGTATATATATATATGGTTGAGCTTATTTTTCACTGAAATGTTTAGGACAATAAATGATCATTTGTATCAGTTAGCTTTCACTTGGTTGTTTCATTGTAACAAACAGCCCAATAGTCTCAGGGGTTTACAAATATATATTTCTCACTATCATCCCAGGTGAGAACCTGGGCTTCAGGAGCAGCACCTATTAGGACCATGGCTTTCTCAGGTAGACAGAAAGGGACACGTGATCAAGAGGAGGGGTGGAGCCTCCCATCACCTCTGCCCTCACCTGGCACCCAGTCTCTCCTGTCCACATCTCATTTTGCTCAAATCACGGCACCAAGCCCAGTATCAAGGGGTGGGGAAGTACGCTCCAAACACGAGACATGGCAAGCCACACGGCAGCGGGTGGTGATGGGAAGGGGGAGCAAATGATTGAGAACAATACTAAAATCTATCGCATCAGTCAGATCAATCCAGCTAAGTTAGACTAGTTATGTGGTTTCACCTACCTGCGTTCAGAGACCCTTCTACAGGACTCACTGTGGTCCTTATGGGAGCATCACGGCTCCTGCCCCCTAAGAGGACAGATGGCAGATGCTGAGCTGCTCTCAGGACAGACTGATCCGGAGAGATTAAGCTTAAAGCAGACATGGCCGCACCTCCACTCCCTGCATGAAGGTACAATCAATGAAAAAACTTTGCACCTAAAGAAATCATTTCATCATCAAATAGCTAGGAAATGATAAATCCCTGGATGCTCTTGCAGCCATCAAGGAGATGAAAGGGACCTCAATTTCTAGGAAAGATGGTATGGCAGCCTCCTTAGAACAGGAGGAAGTGGGGTTCAAATGCTAGCTGCATCCCCTATGTGATCAATTGTGTTGTGCAGTTGGTGAGTCATGCCCAACTCTCTGACCCCCGGGACTGCAGCACACCAGGCTCCTCCTCCTCCACTATCTCCTGGAGTTTGCTCAAATTCATGTCCGTTGAGTCAGTGATGCCATCCAGCCATCTCATCCACTGCTGTCCCCTTCTTCTTCTGTGTGATCAATAATTGCTACCATCGTCATCACCATCATCACCGCCGCCGCCGCCGCCGCCGCCGCCGCCGCCCGGCCAGCTGCCACGCTTCGGAACCAGCCAATGGCGCCCCGGTTGCTCAAAGGGCTGTCTCCATCGCAGAGAACGGACCCCTGACTGGAAGAAACGGGCCACGGGCTCTGGCTGCTAGATCAACTGGAAAACCACTAAGCTACTTGCAACTGCATAAAAGTGTATTTGTAAAATCCAACACGAGTTTCGGAATTAATAAACGTGTAGTAAATTACAAGCCTATCCCATTCAAATGTAAAAGAAAGCGCTCTAGGAACACAAAAATCACAAAGGAGAAACGCCTGTTTCCTGCAGTAAGTCACTTCAGGTTTGAATCACTTTCTATATAACAAGCCTTTCTGGACCGATTAAGGGAACTGCCAGTTACACTCACCAGCCTTTCTCCAGCTTATGGAGGGGCACGTTCTCCTTGTTTTACCTGGGAGACCTTGGCTGCAGACTCATGTCCTGACCACCAGACTCTCCCGCTCGTTGTCAGCCTCTGGAAGGATCCAGGGCACAAAGGGGAATGCTCTCATCCCAAACTAACAGCAGAGGGAAGAAGAGCAACGGGATCCTTTCCATCCCATGGGGCCACCCGGCCTGCCTGAGCCTTTGAAAACGGTTAGGAATGAAAGTCCAGTATTCTCTCCTTCATCCATTTTTAAAATCTCAATCTTTCAAGGCCCAGTTCAAACCCCACCTCTGCTGTGAAGCGTTTCCAAACTATCCCAGGTGAGCATCATTTTCTGTCCTCTGAGCCCCAGCTGCTCTTTCCTGACTTTACCTGCCTCTTCGGCACTGTCTCCACTCCTGGTCATGTTGGCTGACTTCCCGAGTAGCCTGGAGCAGGTAGTGACTACAGATTCATTCCAGTTTCCTTCTGGGGTTCAAAGCAATGACTTCCGGGTGAGCCCATGATCCCAGGAGGACCACTCAGCATCTGCTCTGCATAATTAAAAAATGCATCTTGGAAGAGAGGAGCTCCTGTCTTCTCCTGGGTTGGGAGCTATAACGAGATCTTAAATCTGGAATTTTTGAGCCCCATCTTCTCCGGATTTCCACAGAATGCCCAGACTGAGAGATCGAGAGCTCCAAGGCCATGGTTTGAACCACATGCAGATGCAGCTATGCCTGAAATTCTTACCCCAGAGTTCCCAATCATGTGAGCAAATAGGTTCCTTTTTCCGCATCAGGCAATCTGAGTTGGCTCTTACCATCTACAACCTAAGGGACTAACAGGGTCACTCAGACCTCCCAAAGAAAAAGGGATGCTGAGGGACTTGCCTGCTGGCCCAGTGGCTAAGAATGCACCTGCCAAGGCAGGGGACACAAGTCCGACCCCTGGTCAGGATGGATGGATTGTTATTCATTACTATACTTCCTCTGACTAAAATCAGAGCTTCTGTGGGCTCCTGAGCGGCACTGTGTTTGGTGGGGTCGGCCTGGGCCTGCTCCTCCCCCTGGACCCTGATGACAGGGGCGCCTGCCTCCCACAGTCGCCTTCTTTGTACGCAGAACAGAAACATGGGAAGCAGGGACTTGCTTCTTTCAAGACCCACCTGAGTTCAGGGGAGGAGCCCCAAGCACGTGAGGCTGCCGTGGACGGGAGCTGAGTGAAACTGGGGTACGGGGCCAGGGGAGCCTGCTTTAGTCCACGAGCTGGACCAGCAGAAATGCTGGTCGCGATGTAGGGAATTTTCTGGGCAAACGATGAGTGTGAAATAGAACTCCCTTTTAAAAACACATCAAAGAAAACAAGTGTGTCTCAAGGTGAAACTGTAGACTTGTGTTTTCTATGTATTTTCCATTAGACGGTGAATAATCGGATATAAATCATCGGGTTCGATCACATGGCCCAAGCTCAGGTCCCCTTCGGCGCCCAGGGACGGCTGTTTCTGATTAGCAGGAAGCCCACTGCCCCGCCAAACAACAGGCTCCTCTCTGCCTGCCGAGGACAGGAAATTAAGCCATCAGGCATCTTGCCTATTTTCCTTATACTATCCTCAAGCTGGAAATCCATCAAATATGAAAGGCAGAAATAAAAATTGGGGCCAAATAGGAGGGAGTCAGAGATGCAGCTTTATTCCACATGTCTCTCAGTTTGTCCACAAATGCTCGGCATTTACTTTGGAATTAAAATCCCTGCTTTACAGCGGACAGTTTATAGACTGGCATTGCTCTGGGTGGTGAGAAGTTTGTATCAAAGCACCGACTATTTCCTTTAGCAACAACTCTGCTTTTATCTATGAAAATATCAGGAAATCATTTTGAGTCAAACAACCAAAATAAAGGCAGCAGAGTTTGAAATAAATGTTAGGAAAATTGTGTAAAACATTACATCAACACCCTTGGCACTGTCGAAAAGCAAGATTTCTGAATCCAGTGAGTAGCTGAAGAAGAAAATTCAATTCCATTTTTTTCACTTTTGCAATTGTATAGCACTTCATTTAAAACAGAATCTCTAAAGAATCGATTCAAATTAGCTGTACAGTTTTCCCTCAAAGAATCTGCTTTAAAATAAATTGAATTGGAGCATGTGACATAATAAGTGAGCATAAAATTCATGCTAACTAGTCTGATGGAAAAACTTCTCACAATAAGGAAACAAATAATCTCACATGACTGAGCTAAAAATAGTCTTTAGATTGTCAGTTTCAAAATTGAACAAAAATAGGGAGAGTTGTTATAATAATGATATGGCACATTTCCTCCTAATGAAATGCCCTTGAATTTTGTAATAAATTACATAAAGAGAATCCTCTGGGCAAAGAGAAAATACTAGACATGAGTTGCTTTCATAAATAGAGTGACAGTGACATAAATACCTTCCATTTGCCCCGCGCAGTCTCAGCTGGGGGCCTCATTACTGGAGCCAGGCCGAGCGAGGGTGGACAGCAGTTAGGGTGAGGATGGTCCTTCCTGGTCTACCGCCCAGTTTAGGAAACCACTTTGCTGCTCTCATCACTGTTTTGACCAGGTGTAGGGGGTATAAATATCTATTTGAAATCTTTTCATAAAGTTTATTAGGACTCTCGGGCTTCCCAGGTGGCACTAGTGGTAAGGAAATGAAAGACAAATGTGTTCGATCCCTGGGTTGGGAACACACCCTGGAGAAGGGCATGGCAACCCACTCCAGTATTCTTGCCTGGAGAATCCCATGGACAGAGGAGCCTGGCGGGGTACAGTCCATGGGGTCGCAGAGTCGGACACGACTGAAGCGACTTAGCAGGAGTCTTAGTCCCCCTGAGGACAGGGATAATAGTTTAGGTGGCTTGGTAACCAACTGTACCTGTCACAGCATCTGACCCATGGTAGGAATCCCTACGTGTTTGAGGGGCATAAGAATACATACACCAATGAATCAATCTACTGTTTAAATCAGATTAAACTTATTTTTTAATTATACCTTTTTAAAGAAATTTCACAGCTAAGTTGGAAAATGTGTGGTCAGTTTCATTAAGAAGAAGATAGTTGGGTTGTATTGATTTTTTTTTCTATTGAAATTAAGAAACAAATCCTTAGGTTCATCATTGAAGAAGGCTTGATGGAGATTCCTGTTTTAAGTTTTATTTTTTCGTTTATCCTGTAGTTAGTTTGGAGTGTTGGGTTAGTTTCTGGTGGACAAAAGTGAATCAACTACATGTGGCAGTTTGCGGCCGCTCATCCCAGACTCCCAGTCCACCCTCCGTGTCCCTCCTGGGCAGCCACAGGTCTCCTTTATGCCTGCAAGTCTGTTTCTGTGTCAAAGATAAGTTCCTCTGTGGCATGTCAGACTCCACATGTGAGAGGTCATATGGTATCCGCCTTTCTCTTTCTGACCTGCTTCACTTGGTATGATCGTTTCTAGGTCCACCAGGTTGCTGCCAAGGGCCTCATTTCATTCTCTTTTATGGCCATTGTGAACATGTGCAACATCTTTACCCAGTCATCGGTGGACCTCTGGGTTTTTCCACGTCTTGCTATGGAGAACACTGCTGCTGCATACATTGGGGTGCACGGATCCTTCCAAATTATGATTTTGTCTGGATATATCCCCGGGAATGGGGTGGCTGGCTCATCTGGCAGCTTCATTTTCAGGTTTTTGAGGAGCCGCCACACTATTCTCCATAGTGGCTGCACCAGCGCACATTCCCACCAACAGTGATGGAGGGCTCTCTTCTCCGCATCCTCTCCAGCATTTGTTAGTTGCAGGTTTTTTAACGATGGCTGTTCTGACCACTGTGAGGTGGTGACTGGGGCTGTTCAGTCGCTCAGTCGTGTCCGACTCTTTGTGACCCCATGGATTGCAGCACGCCCGGCTTCCCTGGCCTCCACCATCTCCCGGAGCTTGCTCAGACTCATGTCCATTGTGTGATGCCATCCAACCATCTCATCCTCTGCCGTCCCCTTCTCCTCTCGCCTTCAATCTTCCCCAGCATCAGTCTTTCACAATGAATTGGCTCCTTGGTGTGAGGTGGTATCTCATTGTAGATTTGATTTACGTTTTTCCAATAACTAGTGGTGCTGAGCATCTTTTCATGTGTCTATGTACCATCTATAGGTCTTCTTTGGAGAAATGTCTATTTAGGTCTTAATGGAGATTCTTTAAGGCCCTGCCTGAAAATAACCATACAGGAGAAGTTTATCTTGGTAGAACCCAATATCTTGGAGTTCAGCTATGTCTTGAAGTATGGGCTGGCCCCTCTTTCCACAATTCCCATTTGGGTTTCCTTGTCTTCCCACTGGGCTCACTCAATTTAGCTTGATTTCCTGTCACCTCACCCATCCCCCCATTCTTCAGTTCATCCATGCATCAGTCTATCCATCTGTCTGATCATCTGTCCATCAAACACTTATGGATACAGGTATGAACAGTAACAAGGGCCAACATTCACTGAGCGCTTAATCTGTGTTAAGCACTGTAACTAATACTTTCTGCTAATTAACTCATTTAATCGTCCAACACTTCGCTGAAAAATGTACCATTGTAATCCACGTAAAGCAACTGAGGCACGCGAGATGCAACACCCTGGCCAAGACCATACCACGAGGAAGCGGGGGAGTTAGGAGTGGAACCCAGAGGGCCTGGCTCTAGAACCACCAGCCTGCATATGGTCTTGGCCCTTAACAAGCTTTACAGGGGCAGAAACAGAGTTTAAACACACAATCATGTGATTTTAACTGTAACAACTTCTTTGAAGAAAAACTACAGGTGCTACAATAGTATGTTGACAGGGATATGTAGCCCACAGTGAGGAATTCAGGAAGGCCTCACTGCTGAGGAGGTGGGCCCTTGGGTTGAACCGTGAAGGGTGGGGGGTGACGCATAAATAGGAAAGACGTTCTAGTCAGAGCAGCATGTGCACGGGAAAGCATCTGTGTTGAGGAAGAAAAATTAGCCAAGAGGCCTTTGGTACTTACTGACGTCAGTTCAGTTCAGTCGCTCAGTTGTGTCTGACTCTTTGCGACCCCACGGACTGCAGCACGCCAGGCCTCCCCGTCCATCACCAACTCCCGGAGCTTGCTCAGACTCATGCCCATCAAGTCGGTGATGGCATCCAACCATCTCGTCCTCTGTCAGTATGATCCAAAGTCCGCTCTAGCATGAGCTTCTTCCGCTGTTCTCCATCCCGCTGACTCACCCCTCTGCCACCCAGTCGCAGAAGTCCGTGCCCAGGAGACAGCCTTGTCATCTTCTCCCTCACCCAGCGCCCAGCATGGCCATTCCTGCCGTCCCGCACTGCCAAATCCAACTCACCGTCTCCACCGGTCTATCAAATCCACTGGCCTCTTTCTGATCCCAGCCCACCTCCTGAACCCAGACCACTTTCACTTCTTGCTTGGATGCCTGCAGCGTTCCCTTCTATCCAGCGCTCTTCCAGGCTCCACTCCAGAACCCCTCCCATCTGTCCTCCACACAACAGCTGGGGTCCTCAGCAAAAAACCTCCGGCGGCCTCCCACCGCTCTCGGGAAAGACACAGAACTCCCTGCCCTGGCTGAGCGGGCTCGGGGCCTGGCCGCCCGCTGTGATGTCAGCGCCCTGCTGGTCTCCTCTCCCTGCCGCGCCTCCCCCCTCCCGGGAGCCCCCTTCCCCTCCACTCTGCCCAGTTAGCTCTTAGTCTGCTGGCTCAGTTGGTAAAGAATCTGCCTGCAATGCGGGAAACCCCGGTTCGATTCCTGGGTCGGGAAGATCCGCTGGAGGAGGGATAGTCTACCCACTCCAGGATTCTGTCACTTTCATAGTCATCCTTTAGGTGTCCATTTAACCCTCAGCAAGCCCATCCTGTGACCCAGCTTGGGTATCTGACCTCATTAACATCTCTGTCTAAACAAGATACCTCTCTGTAATGACTGAATTGTGTCCCCCAAATTCATACACCCAAGCTCTAACTGCTAGTACTCGGAATGTGACTGCGTTTGGAGACAGGGCCTTCAAGGACCCAATCAAGTCACAGTGAGGCTGTCAGGGTGGGCCTGATCCAGTGTGACTGGTGCCCTTGTGAGAGGAGGAAATCCGGACATGCACACACATAGGGGAGAGGCCCCGTGAGGGCTCCCTGAGAAGGCTGCTGTCAGCAGGCCACGAAGAGAGGTCTCGGATGGAACCAAATCTGCTGAAACCCTGATCTTGAACTTGCAGCATCCACAACTGTGAGGAAAGACATTCATTCCTGTTGTTTAAGTTGCCCAGTTTGCAGTCATTTGTTACGGCAGCCTGAGCAGATTAATACATTCTCTTCCATAGAAACTGTCATAGCTAAAGTTAGTTGTCACAGTTAGTTGCAAATTAACTTTCGTTATTTGACTTCGGTCTCCCTAATAAGAATGCAAGCTCTGGGAGGACCGGAACCGGGTCGGGGACTGCCCACTGTGGAGCCACCGGAGCCCAGCACGGGGTCCGGCATGGGATAGGTGCTTCGTAACTACTTGCTGCATGAGTGAATGAATGGACAAGTGAAAACATCTGAGTGGGGGGACTTCCCTGCTGGTCCAGGGGTTCAGAATCCACCTCACAGTGGCGGGGATGTGGGTTTGATCCCTGCTCAGGGAACTATGATCCCACGTGCCACAGAGGAACAAACCCGTGTGTCAGAACTGCTGAGCCCACGTGCCCGGAGCCCGCGCACCACACCTGGAGTGTCCGTGTGCAAGAGAGCCTGCACACCACAACGGGGACTCCATGCAGCCAAGTAAATAAATATCTTAAATAACGTCTGAGTGAGTGGATCAAGTCACACAGAGAACCAACGGTGATTACACAGTGGTTTCATCTTTGGGAAGATTCGCTTTGGGCCTGGGTTGCCTCTAGAAACAAGGGCACCTTGTACTGGCTAATCTGAGCATTAACAGGCACTTACGTAATTTCACTAGACACAGTGAATTCCCAGAATTTCAAGTTTTTAGTCCCCCAGAGAAACACTGTTCGGTGAAATTTAATCTCATGGATTTCATATTTAAAGAGGCAAATCTCTCTCTCTCTAAGGTAAAGAAAAAACCATAATTTTAAGACACATAAATCCAGCATCTTTACAGTTGGAAGAAAATATCTTCTTTGTATCAGACCACGTTGATTAACGGCAAGCTTGATTTCCACTTGGAAAAATGTCCTTGCAGGTATCCACCCGGGGCCATGACACAGTGAGGGCAGCGTGGACTCACCACGCGGGAGGGAGGGTGAGAACGTGGGAACGTTCTGTCACAGTCTTAAGAGGAGCCTTCTTTTCTGAGAAACTCATTATTCACTTAATTATTCATTCTGTTTATTTACTGTATAGTTATTACACATAAATATGGTGCAAATCCCCAGAATCCTCAAACACCAGATGCCAGTTTCCCTCTGCGGTCCCCAAAGACACAGCCAAGCCATCACTGTGAGAATTAAAACAACAACAACTAAAACCCAATTAAAATTGTGCCAGCATGTTCATTTCCAAAATAAAAACCCTGCAAATGAATAAGCTTTTAGTCACTCCCCTGACTGCTCCTGCAAAAGAACAAACACAAAAAAACTTTAAACTAAAACTGGCATATAATTAGTATTTAAACCGCAGCTACAATGTACCTCATATCTGCACAGAAAGGGCATGGGCTGAGTCAACTTCGCATTATCTCTCCCATTTTCAAAATGAAATGATTGAAGAAAACGGCATTTTGCTTTTCAGAATTCTGATGTGCCTGGTGAAAGCCCAGTGATGCTGGAGGCAGAAGCCAAGATGACGGCATGAAGGTGGGGTCCTGGATCTGCAGGCCACACGACCGCTCTCTCCTAAGATGTGAGGGCGCTCACACCCAGGAGCATCTCGCCTGCCTGAGTACACGCCTGGGCATGTGAGGGGACGAGTGTGCAGCTCACACTCTGAACAAGGGCCAACAGAGCACAAAAGAGGCATGTCCCCCTTTGCTGGGAGTGCAGAGAGAACCTTGTGACTGAAGGCAGTGCAGGGCTGACCGCGGGGCTGGAGGACCTGTGTGGGTGGTGGGGGGGGGGGGGAGTGGGGAGTGCATGTGTGTAAGTGCTTTTCGGTTGTTGCTCTTCAGTCTATCAGTCGTGTCCGACTCTTTGTGACCTCATGGACCACAGCACGCCAGGCCTCCCTGTCCTTCACCAACTCCCGGAATCCACCCAAACTCACATCCATTGAGTCGGTGATGCCATCCAACCATCTCATCCTCAGTCATCCCCTTCTCCTCCTGCCCTCAATCTTTCCCAGCATCAGGGTCTTTTCAAATGAGTCAGCTCTTCGCATCAGGTGGCCAAAGTACTGGAGTTTCAGCTTCAGCATCAGTCCTTCCAATGAATGTTCAGGACTGATTTCCTTTAGGATGGACTGGCTGGACCTCCTTGCAGTCCAAGGGACTCTCAAGAGTCTTCTCCAACACCACAGTTCCAATGCATCAATTCTTTGGTGCTCAGCCTTCTTTACGGTCCAACTCTGACATCCATACATTACTGGAAAAACATCTTCTGGTGATATTGGCTCCATAAAGAACCAAGTGGACTTTTCAATAAATGTGTGACTGGTCCCCTGCAGTAGAAAGTCTCAGTGTGCTGGGGAGATCTGCCTGGCTGGCTACACTCATACCCACATCACAGTCTGCCTGGAGGGTCACCGTGAGGCCTGCAGTGACCCCAGAGATGCCGGCAAATGAGTCCGTCACTGGAAACACACGCGGCTCTTCTGGGTGGGCCGGAGGCCTGGCCCCGAGCTCAGACCTGAAAGGCCAGGGGTCCCCATTCTCAGTGTCGGACTCAGGGGTCGGCCTGACCAGGGTCAAGCCCCGGGTCTGCCACGGGCCTTCACGTCTCTGCGCACATTCCCGTGCTGACGATGAGGATAAGGCCTCGGTCTTAGAGCCGCCCTGAGAATTAACTGGCAGTGCGTGTGAAGCGCAGAGAGCAGTCAGCCGGTGGCAGGCAGACACCAAACGCTGGCTTCACCATCAGGGGGAGTGAGTTTCCGTCCCTGTGCCATTTATCACAGGACTAAGTTTTGCGGGAATGCTGTTGTTTTCCGCTTTGTCTTTCCAAGGTGGCTGTTTCACTCTTGAGCAAGAAAACTGTTGCTATTCCTGGCACCTCAGATTGGAATAAACTCATTGTTTTCTGTCTCCCAATACCTCATGGCCATTTCTGTTACCTGCTGCAAATATTTTCTAGTCACATAGCCTAATTTGGGGGCTTTTTGCTGAGAAGGCAAAAACATTTTCTAATCTATTTGGCAACCATAGTGCAAAGGATCAGGTCCATGAAAGCAAAAGGCCTTCATTAATAATATATGGAATTGGAACTGTGCATCATATTTCATTGTTGCTTTCTTACTAATATAACATTAAAAACCTGTTGCTGGTTTAAGAATTCCTAGGCATGAAAGCCTGGTAGATTAAGTTATGGCTCGGATTAGATATATTAAACAGTTACATCCATGGTATCAAGCAACATGATAGAACTGAGAAAATCAATTTAAATGAAAATAAAATCATTCTGTCTTAGACTTCAATTTTCAAAGCAGCTGCTCCTTTCGATCAGCGTTGACGTGACTTCACTCTCTGAGGGCGCACGCAGCCCAGACCCTTCCCTCTGGTCGGGCGTCGCAAGCCCAGGCGCTCAGCGGCTTCTCGTGGGTGGGGCGGGGGGTGCACGGGGAGGTGCGGAAGCAGAGGTAGAGGGAGTGGACGGCTGCGCGTGTGGTGGGCGAGCTCACAGGCACACCACGGGTCAAGTCAGGCGCCAGCGATGGCAGGATACAGATCTCAAGACACAAAAACACCCCTCTGGGAGACCCCTTAGAGACAGCCAGCCAACCATTTCCCAAGGTATAATCCAGGAACATGAGCTCTTGGAGACGGCTCTCTCTGTCCGCGCGTGTGAACACGCACGCACACACACAGGTTACACGGTCCACGGGAGAAGTCTGAGACGCTGCCTTCTACCCTCTCCTTGGAGTTCCACAGTGACGTCAGCATTTAAATTTCCGTGAATTTCTGCAGTAGGGGCACACCCGTTTGCCATGTTCACGTGCCCAGCTTTATGTGCTTGCTTACCTCTGCGGCGCTGGGCCTGCGAGGCCGCGCGCGCTCCTCCAGGTTCGCGGGCTCGGGCGGGTCTGTGGCCGTGACGCGGGCTTCCCGCGGCGGAGGCCGCCGTGTTGCCGAGTCCCGGCCGCAGGGCGAGCGGGCTCGGGACCAGCTCGCGGGCTCAGGGCGGCCGCGCGCGGGCTGTCGCTCCGCGGCTCGTGCATCTCCCGGGACCAGGCTCACACCCGCGTCCCCTGCATCGCCAGGCAGGTTCCTCACCGCTGAGCCGCCAAGGAAGCCCCGTTTGTCACCTCTGAGCAAGTATCTCCTGAGCTTTCTCGGCCCAGCACCTCCGCTCACATAACGCAGACGTCTAACCAGAACGCGCAGTCTCATCGAAGTCGGCTTTCCCCTCGAAATTGACGAGGAAGGGGAAGCCGGCCCGAGAAGAGCGCGTGACTTTCCGGAGCACAGGCGGGAGCGAGCGGGCGGAGAGCGGACGTCGGAGCTCCGCCTCTCGGAGGCCCCCCTCTTCCACGGCGCGCAGACCCGACGCGCACCCGGCCGGTGCCAGCCCCGAGGGACGCAACGGGAAGAGACGGCGCTGGCTGCGGGGGGCTGGCGATCCAGGGCGGGGGCAGAGCTGCAGGGGCACCCATCGCGCCACGGCTGGGAGGAGCTCCGAAGGGGCCGCTGCGGGAGTGAGTCCGGAAGAAAGCAGCGCCCACCTCCTAACGCCGCGAGGGGCTCGCGGTCACGCAGCAGGTGAGGTTGGCACGCGGCCTTGAGGGGTGAGCGGGAGCTTGCCTCCCCGTGTCTTTCTCTCCCTCAACCCCTTTCTCAGGAGGGCCCGCAGTGCCTCCCCCCGGGGGGCGATGTCCGCATGAATCCCCACAGGGCTCCGTCACCCGATCGGACCAGGGTCCGGGCCCCAGGGCAGCCAGGGCAGCCGGGCCAGAGGCTGGAGGCCCCCACGGGAGCGGGCAGAGGCATCCACCCAACGGCGTGCAGTGGCGCGTGACGGCGCAGTGAGGATGGCCCCCGCGATCCGGGCATCCTGAGCGACCGAAAGACAGCTACCGGATGTGGCTACTCCGCGAGGAAACGAATCTTTTATTCTGTATCATTTTGATTAGTTAAAATTAAATTTAAATAGGCACATGCATTGGTAGCCTTAGATAGCACAGCTGTAGACTGATTGACAGATTCACTTTGTGATTCCAATTTAAAATACACGTAGGCTTAGATTTATGATTTTAAGTTGAAATTCAAGTGTATAAATACTATTGAAACATTCAAGAGAATTAAGACATCAGGTTATAGAGTTTTCTTAATGATACTTAAAATTTAGTTAAATACATGGAAAGATGCATTTGTTCACTGGAGAACTGAAGAGCTTAAAAGAGAATTGATTCAAGGACTTGAAAACATTCAAAATAAGTCCTCTGACCATGGAATTAGCTGGAAATCAATAATGAAAACTAGAAAGACCACAACTTTTGAAAATGTAACAAATCATTTCTGGATAGCCCGTGTGTCAAAGAAGAAATAAAAACAAATTAGAAAATATTTTGAATAAAATAATGAAGACAAGGCATATCAAAACTTGTGAGATGCAGCTAAAGCAGGGCTTAGACATTTATAGTCTTAAATGTAAGTATTAGAAAGGAAAAAAGACTGAAAATCAGTGTAGTGTTTGTCTTTCTTTGTATGATTTATTTCACATAGCATAATGCCTTCAAGATCCATCTATGTTGCCACAAATGGCAGCTTTTCTTCTTTTTCATGACTGAGTAATATTCCATTGTATAGGTATTAGATACAGATATATCTTATATTTTCTTTGTCCATTCATCCATCAGTGGACAGTATTTTTTTTTCCTGGTTTTCCGAGGTTCTCCAAATACAATTCAAGAGCAGATCTATAAGATCTCTTCTTTGTCAGAAATCAACGCATATAACCAGATGTGAATATACTTCTGTATGGCAAAAGCCTGAGTCCAGTGGACATTGCTGAGAATTCAGAGTCTTATAAAGGTGCCATTAAGTGGTGATCTTCTGGTTTTTGCCAATATATCCTATAACATTACTTTGAAAGGCCATCTACCCCCTTTATATACTTTAAAAATTCATTTATTTACTTTTCGACTGCACCTCATAGCATGTGGGATCTTGGTTCCCCAACCAGGAATTGAACCCGCACCCCCTGCACCTGAAGCTTGGAATCTTAGCCACTGGACCGCCAGAGAAGCCCCTACATATTTTTAATTGATATCTAGGCTTTTATTATAAATTAAGCAGTGGCAAGGGATACAATTTCCACCATACAGTCAGGTCTGAAAACTTTTAAATAAATTTTTATTTTACAACAGTTTTAGATTTACAAAAAAACAATTGTGAAGATAGTGTAGATTTCTCACATGCCTCACACCCTGTTTCCCTTATTGTGAGCATCTTACATTAGTGTTATACATTTGCTATAATTAATGAAACAACATTGATACATTATTATTAACCAAAGCCCACATTTCATTCAGTTCTCTAGGGCTTTTATCCAATGTCTCTTTCCTGTTGCCAGGATCCCCCCTCAGCTTGCACATTACCTTGACTTGTCAGGTCTCCTTAGGCACCTCTTGGCTGTGACATTTCTCAAGGATTCCTTGTTTTTGACCTTGACAGTTTTGAGAAGTGCTGGTCAGGTATTTTTCAGAATGTCTCTGAATTGGGATTTGTCTGCTGTTTTTCTCATGATTGCAGTGAGGTGGTGGGGTTTCAGGAGGAAAGTCAGAGAGGTTAAGTGTCATTTTTATCACCTACATAAAGTACACAGTATCGACAAGGTTTATCACTGTTAACATTGACTTTGATCACCTGGCTTAGGTGGTTACTGTCAGGATTCACCACTGTTCCTGTCTGCCCCCTTCCATCTGGTACTCCCCGGAAGAAAGTCTCTATATGCAGTCCATACTGCAGGGATGGAGAGTCACACCCCCTCTGAGGGCAGGGCACCTACATAAATTATTTGGAATTCCTCTGCAAATGAGATTTGTCTCAATTCTTCCATTTGTTTATTTATTCCACCATTTACTTGAATCAGTATGTGCTCACAGATATTTATTTTATACTTTGGGTTATAATCCAATACTTCTTTATTTTGTTACTCAGATTGTTCCAGCTTTGACCACTTGCAACTTTTCTAAAATTGGTTCTTGTGTTCCTGTGACATACCCAACTACCAACATGTGGTTGTTTTTTGCTTGCTTGTTTTTTAATTTTTCTTTTGTTTCATTTTCTGAGTATGTCCTCTTTCTAGCACTACAGGATGACCTAGGTTCATCTTGTATATTTTGCCACCTGAAAAATAAAAAAAATCCCTGTACCTTACCTATTTGACACCCCTTGCCACAAAAAAAAAAAAAAAAAAACACTGATAATTACTGGTCTTTTAGTCATCACTATATTTTTCCCTTTTCAAGGATGTCATATTGGTGCATAGCCAATGTAGTCTTTTCACTTTGGCTTCTTTCACTTAGAAATATGCATTTAAGATTCACTCATGTGATTTTGTGGGTTGATAAAAGCTCATATCTTTTAATCACTGGATAATAATCCCATTGCATGGTTGTACCACATTTTGTTTACACACTTGTCTCCTGAAGAACATCTTGGCGGCTTCCAGTTTTGAGTGATGATGAATAAAGCTGCAATAACATTCTTGTGCAAGTTTTCTTGTGGAGAGAAGTTTTCAAATCAGTTGAGTGAAAAAAACAATTTGAGAAGAAAAACAATGAACAACAGTGATTGCTGTATCATTTGGTAAGACTATGTTTAGCTTCATAAGAAAGTGTCAAACTGTCTTCTGAAGTGGCTGTGCCATTTTGCATTCCCACCAGCAATGAATGAATAGAAACTACTGAACCGAAAGTTAAACTCAGAGAGAAAGAGGAGGAGAGAGAATGAAAGGCATGTCAGATAATGTCATCCATATAACATAGGTATAACTGGATTCTGAGAGTGCGTTTTCTTCCAGAATGTCATGAAAGACGTGTTTGAAGAGATAATTGTCAAAAACTTTTCATATTTGATAAAATGCATAAAATACTCTAGAACTTTAGTTTCTATTTGCAGTGGGAGGCGTTGGAGTCTGTTGATACAAGTTTGGACATCAGTCAAAAAGCAGGTCAGATAGAACCCTGAATGGCTTAATATAGGTAATTCTATTTATGGGTGTGGTGGGGAGAGTAGAAACAAAGGCGAAAAGGAAAGAAGGAGGGCAGAGAGGAAAGTAAGGGAGAAAGAAAGAAAGGAGGGCAGGAGAGAGGGACGGAAGGAAGGGGCAAAGGGAGAAAAAGAAAGACAAAAGAATAAACCTCAACCCACAAGCAGTATTGGCAGCAGCAGCCAGACCGTGGTAAAGAAATGGACTCAGGCACCATTTCTGCCATGATTAACCTCAGAAACATCATTTAAATTCAAGGTTGGCTTCCTTCTTTAAAACAAAGAAGATGATCAACCCAACAATAACTGTTATTATGAAAATACTTGCAGTGTATTTCTAGACCTTTGATCCATTTTTTTCTATAAGTTTAATATTATTGAAATTGTTCTGCCTAACAAATATACTACAGCAAACCTAACTGTTCTGTTCTCCTTTTGAAGTCTTTTTCTCCCACCAAGCATCAGTAAATCATAAAACAAGGAGTATATTTGGATTTTGGTTTATGTTTTCATATAAATTAATCTGCATTTGCTGTGAAGTTAGTGTTCTTTTTGATTCACACTTCTGAGCATTTTACCAATTTAGCAATCCAAGAGAAACTTAGATTGAACACTCCATATTTTATTATGTTAAACTGTTTTCAGCCAGTTTTGAATCCATGTGGCCAAGCCGATTTAAACGTGTTTTGTGAGAAAGGTCACTTCATGAGCTGCCGTTCCTCATGTCATTAAAGTTCCATTTGTATGTGTTTTAACTGTCTCATTCTGCGGCTCTAAACAGACTTCTCAAAAGTCACAAACTAAGAAAAAGGAAAGCGACCAACTGCTTGTATTAACCCTGAGTTCCAATTCTGCTAGTGACGCGTGAACCCTGAGTACTGCTGATGGTTGAAAATTCTGTTAAAAATCAACACACGTAAGTGAGTGTTGCCCAGTGAGCATGCACATTTATTTAAAAAATACTTCCACTGTTCGGGGTGGCTTCCCTGGGGGCTCAGACAGTACAGCATCCGCCTGCAATGCGGGAGACCTGGGTTCACTCCCTGGGTCGGGAAGATCCCCTGAAGAAGGAAATGGCAGCCCACTCCAGTATTCTTGCCTGGAGAATCCCATGGACAGAGGGGCCTGGTGGGCTACAGTCCACGGGGCCGCAAAGAGTCGGACACGACTGAGCGACTTATCTCCTTCTCTCTATATATACTGTTCAGAGCATTTAATCATCTTTGAAAATCACCTTTCTAGTTGGCAGCACCTTTTAAAAGATATTGTCTCTGGTGGCAAACCTTTGTCTTTTGAAAGTGTGTTTGATTAATAACCCAAGGTAATTTGGGCTAAGCTTGGTGATGGGCAAGATGGGAATTAATATTTAATACCAATCATGTGATAGAAGCTTGACCTGGGATGGCCAAGGAATCTGGATAAACTCATTTTGGATCAAAAACAAAGTGTGACCAAAGACTATGGAGTAGAGTCATAGATGATTTTCCCACTGGAAGTGATGTAGTGTAATAGAAGCTGTTTGTGTTTAGTCAGGCTGATGGGTTTTGATCACCACCCCGACACTCCACCCATAGCCACCACTTGGCCTGTGCCAAGTTGCTTAGACTCTCTGCAGTGGTTTCCTCTTAAAAAAAAAAAGAGGACACAAATGTCTATCACATCAGTTTTCAAAAATAAGGTAAAATAATACAAAATATCTAGCACAATCCACCCCCCTTTTCCCCTCTGAAGGTGACAACTATGAAGGGGAAAATATTCATTAGGATGAAGGTGGTCCCATTTTTTTTTAATAGAATTTTAGCTTTGGTTGTATTTCTCTATTATCTCATCAGATATGAATTCCAAGATTATTTGTTAGCCTCCAATTTGGGGCAAAGATCTAGTTGTTATTTTGGTGTTTTTAGGCTAAGGGTCTGTGTGTGTTGAGTTACCTGGTTGTGGGCTGGGATGGTGGAAATAGTGGTGAAGATAAGGCTGAACAGACAAGTAGAGACCAGATTACAGAGCCTTTGAATGGCATATTAAGACCCAATAGACATGACCCAATAGAAAGGGCCACTATAAGGCTTTTGAGAAGAGAGAAAATCCATTCTCTCTGTGCTTTGAGAAGATAACTGATTTGCTGGATGGAGTTTCATGACATGGGTCTGTTTCTCACTGATCACCTTGTCCTCCACTCATCTTTATACTAATGAACGGAAGACCACAGATGGACTGATGGGAACAAAAGACCGTGGTGGGATGGAAGGCAGTGTCATGGAAGTTTCTGCAGATGCAGACTCGGGATGCTGAGACTGACTGGATGCCACAGCGAAGGAGGATGGGGAGATGGGAGATCTGGAGGTAATGCTGAGGCGGCTGGTTCGGATGACGACTTGTGCAGGGGAATGGGGTCGGCACCATTAACAGAAATAGAAGATGCAGAATGAGAAGCCAGTTTGGGAAATCAGGGAAAACAAGTCTAATTTTAGTTCAATGAGCTTATAGGGAGGTGGGAGTGTCCAAGAGGCAAATGAGACAGGTCTGGGTGGAGCAGAGACCCAGACTGAAGATGAAGATGTGTTGGTGGAATCACACTGAGAAAGGTGGCAGAGAATGAAATCATCCTTGGAGAGGATGTTGATCTAGCAGACTGGCCAGTTAGAGGACCCTGGGGAATACTAACACTTGTGAGATGGTTGAAGAAACAGGAAAAGAGAGTGGGGAAAAACAGGCACAGACATGTCAGCAGAGAGCAGCGCTCTGGAACCCAAAGAGAGGAGGACCCAAGACAAACGACAAGTGTGACGAGGTCCAAGAGGGGCTGGGGGGCTGGGCCCTGGTGGATCACTGGAGACCTCTGAGAGATCACCTCCAAGTTACCACAAGGGGAGACTAGGGCTGAGGGTACTGAAATATCACTCTCTCCCAGGGGTATCAGGGAGAGAGAATTGGCAACAGCTTCCTTTACCATCTTTGGCTACTTCTGAAACCATCAACTCAAAATGGGACTTGAACCCACAGTCTTTTAACTGAGATCACACACCTGGTGTCAGGACTACATGAAACCCCTTGGCCTGCAAGGAGATCCAACCAGTCCATCCTAAAGGAGATCTGTCCTGGGTGTTCGTTGGAAGGACTGATGCTGAAGCTGAAACTCCAATACTCTGGCCACCTGATGCAAAGAGCTGACTCATTGGAAAAGACTCTGATGCTGGGAAAGATTGAAGGTAGGAGGAGAAGGGGACGACAGAGGATGAGATGGTTGGATGGCATCATTGACTCCATGGACATGGGTTTGGGTGGACTCTGGGAGTTGGTGATGGACAGGGAGGCCTGGTGTGCTGCGGTTCATGGGATTGCAAAGAGTCAGACATGACTAAGCAACTGAACTGAACTGAAACCATCAACTCAGAATGTGACTTGAACCCATGGTCTTTTAACTGAGATCACACCTGGTGTCAGGACTACATGAAATCCAGGTTCTTGATGCTTCATTGCAGAAAGAATTCAGTGAGATATAAGTGATAGGTGAGAAGTGGATTTCTTTAGAGAGAAACACACTCCACAAACAGAGTGTGGGCCATCTCAGAAGGCCAGAGCAGACCAGGGTATGAGGTTGTCAGTTTTTATAGGGCTGGGTGATTCCATCGCCTAGTGAGTGGGAGGGGTATTCTAGCCGTTTTGGGGAAGGGGTGGGGATTTCCAGGAATTGGGCCACCACCCACTTTGAGACCTTGATGGCTGACCTTGGGCCTGCCGTGGTCCCTGTGGTGTCTCATCTCGCTGCCGTACTTCGATGAGCCTGCACTGAGGCTCAGGGTCTGGAGGCAGGCGACCTGTCTGCCATCTGGGACCCGCTTGGTTCTAGTCAGTTTGCTGTGTCCCTCTTTTAAGGGCTGTGCCCTGCCCCCTTCCCTCCCACGTCACTTGTCCTTCATCTGTTTATTAGACTCTTTTTCTCTGTTGCTCCGGTAAATGTTGATGTTACCTAGGACTCTGTGCTTGGCTCTAAGCTCGTAACAGTTAGGGTTCTCTTGGTTTCAGATAACAGAGAGAAACTCCAGCTGGCTTGAGCAGAAAGATTTATTGGAAGGAAAGAGGGTTACCTCATAGGACCCAGAGGGTTATGACTGGACCTCGTGTACAAGCTTTCCCCAGAAACCCAGCACCATGGGCTTTCGCTAGCTCCTTCCTTGTTCCCCTCTTGGTGTCTATTTCACTTTCTGCTCTTGTTGCAAACCAGAGGCCTAGGTTTTCATGCCACGTGGTGGCAAACATGACTGTCCCTCGCCCCGGGGTCATACCCACTCGCTCGGCCAGAGGAGCAAGCTATACCTCCCTCACTCGCTCCTGGGGTCTTCCGGGGGAGACGCTGAGCTGATCACCTTGCACAGGTGCCCATCTGTGGACCATTCAACTAAGGGGACACCAGTGAGTGAACTCTGCAGACAAAACCATGTGGCTCAGGACAAGGGTGGGGGCAGGGGCCTGGACATGAAGGACTGGGGCGGAGCTTACAGGAAGAGGACAGGGGCTGGGTTCTGGGGGGCAATAGGAGGGAAGGTGATGTGAGCAGCTTCTCAGCTCCCTTCCCTCCTTGGGTCTGTGCTCCACCCGGAGGCCCGGCCCTCCTAGGTATCAAATCCTGGAGGTGCCCTTCCTCCTAGAGAAGGTCCAGGTCATGTGGCTTTCTTCTAGAAAAGAAAATATAATGACTTTCCATGGGTGGCTCAGACAGTAAAGAATCTGCCTGCAGTGCAGGAGATCTAGTTCAATCCCTGGGTCGGGAAGATCCCCTGGAGAAGGGAATAGCAACTCACTCCAGTATTCTTGCCTGGACAATCCTGTGGACAGAGGAGCCTGACGGGCTACAGTTCATGGGGTCACAAAGAGTTGGACCTGACTGAGCAACTAACACACACACACACACACACACACACACTCACACACACTCGCACACATTATACTTGACTTCCCTGCCCTGTGACCAGCCCTCAGCAGATCTGGGTGAGTGTCCAGGGATCAAGCCTATATTCTCAAGATGAATCAGAGTTGACTGATCCCGAGCCAACTGCAGCCTCTCTATCTAGGGTGTCTGCACTTGGAGTGGGACAGATCCCGGGCCAGTTGCTCTGGAGAATGCTGCAAGGCTGACGGGACCATAGGACAGGGGCAGAGTCCAGAGGAGCTGGTGCTGTTGATTCTTGTTCTCCTGGAAACCCAGCTGCACCACTGCCCTTCCCATGTCAGACTCCAGAGGCTAGCCCAGTATTGCCCAGCAAACCCCTTTTCCATCCAAGCTGGTTTGGGGGAGGTTTCTGTCACTCAGACTGAGGAGAGCCTGGACTAATCTCGGGGTTGGAGGAGATGCCCAATAGCTGTTCCCACCCTGGCCTCCTGCCTGCCACTCAACGGGAGGACGTGACTTCTCCCTCTCTCCTGTCATGTTTCCAGGGAGAAATAAGGTCCAAAGAGTCATTGCAACACAAGGTTGTGGTATTCTGGCAATTACTGAATACTGGCATTTTGTTAGTGAACTACGCTAATTTTTACATTAAAAAATTTTAAAGCAGGATCACATATGCACTGAGATGAAGACCAATGACTCAACTATTCACATTACAATAAATATGCTTGCTGAATAAAACTCTGCCCAGGGGCTTTTCATCAGTCAGAACAATTTGTCCGAAAACACACATGATGCTGAACGATACAGCTGATCTACCTTTGTCTTGAATGATACTTAATTTGTACTTCTTAATGATTTTCCAAGTTTTCTTCATTTTGGATGCTTAGCATATGCTAACTTTGGGATAAGACTTTATTTTTTAACAACCTTTTTATTTTGGAATAGTTTTAGGTTTATAGAAAGATTGTGAAGCTAGGAGAGCAAGTTCCCACATACTTACACAGTCTCCTCTGTGATGAATATTTTCTGAGTGTGTCCTTGGCTATGGTACATGTGTCACATCAATGAACCAATATTGATACAGTATTACGAACTAAATTCCACACCTCACTAGTGTTTACCTAATGTCCTTTCTTCTATTCCGTGATCCCATCCAGAACACCAAATCACACTTAGTTGTGAGGTCCGTTTAGCTTCCTCTGATTTACAACAGTTTGTTAAGTTTATCTGCTAATAATCTGTTAGCAGAATGCTTGGTTAATGTTTCTATGTGACAAATTTACATTTTTCTTTGACCTTTAATCCTTCTAAAATTTGACTTAAATGAGATGTTTTCACAGTGTTGTTAATGTTTGGCATTCTGAACACTTACAGATAAAATATTAGTATTGATAGGAGGATTTATTTAAAATAAGTGCTGAATGCCCAGGTTCACAGTCCCTAGATCCTAGGTGTGGATGGGCAGAGCATGGAGAACAGGAACACAGATGGCTAAGACCCTTGGTGCAGGGAAGAACCTTCCAGAACCAGTCAGAGTCCAGGAGAGGGCAGCCCAGGGCTTGCTCTTCTGCTGTGGAACCCCAGGCCCAGGCCATTCTAATGGATTCTGCAGATAAGTTTTTGCTCCCAAATCCTTGCTGCACCCCATTCCTCCTCTGTGTACAGCTGGAAAAGACTTACTAATCACAGCCCATTCTGTCTCAATCTTACTCAGCCAGTGCCCTAGGGCCATTTTTGGATGATGATTTTGATGACTGCTAACGATACACTGTAGGCTTCCCAGGTGGCTCATTGGTGAAGAATCCTCCTGCCAAGCAGGAGATGGGTTCAGTCCCTGAGTTGGGAAGATCCCCTGGAGAAGGAAATGGCAACCCACTCCAGTATCCTTGCCTGGAGAATCCCATGGACAGAGAAGCCTGGCAGGCTACAGTCCCTGGGGTCGCAAAGAGTCAGACATGATTTATTAACTAAACGGCAACAAGGATACCTTTTCTTAGAGAAGCCTTTGGTCTTTGTTTTCCAAAAGCCTTGCTCATTGCTTGGAACACAGTCAACACTCAGTAATGCAGGTGCTATTATTTGATCAACCAGTGCTGAATGCACAAAGGAAACTGGCACCGTTGGCATGAAAAAAACACCCTCTCCTTGGGGGTCAGGACCTGCTGAGGACCAGGGAGCCTCTGGGTGGGCGTCGAGGACCAGGAAATGAGTGGAGCCTCCCTGCCTGTGATGTGGGTGGGAGTCGGGGGCTGCGAGAGAAGAGGAAGGGTTGGGGACGACCCCAGCAGCAGTGCCAGCGGCAACCGGACTTAGGACTGGGGCCACATGGAAGGAGATGACTTATAATCATAATAACCACCTCTAGGAGTCTGAGATGCAAGCAGTCGTGAGCATCTGAAGACCATAATAGAGAGTTTAATGGAAGGTATGCAGTATAACAACATCGCTAGGGTGGAATCTGACATCTCATTACATCACCATCTATTCTGGTCTCCCCAGAAGTTGCACACAAGCAGTTAGGCTTACTTTTGTCCAGAGTTCATGGCATATTCGAAGTCTTTAAAGCTGACATGACCATCTGAGTCTTGATCTACTTCCCTGGAAAATGAAACAGAAAGTGATTTACAGTGAGTTTTGTTTTACTTCTGCACTTCATTTCTCTATGTGAGAGGCACCTATCTTATCCGCTAGAAGGCTGAGATCAATGGCTATCCTTTTTTTTTTTTTTTTTGCATTGATAATACCTAAGGAGAGAAGGAAAGGAAAAAAGTATCTATTAAAACCTACAGAAATGATATATTCAATACATTTAAAGGAATGTCACCAAATGCACAGGTTATATTTATTTATATTAAAAAAGGCAGGAGTGATGGTTTTTCTAGCCACCCTGAAAACTCTTTCTGTGATGTGTCAATAAATATACATGCATCTGTCAACCAAAAAAGCAAGGCAGGAGGCTGCAAAGAAGAAGAGAGTTTATTTGGATTCTGGAAGAACTGCAATTCAGGAAATACAAACTTGGGTAACCCTGAAAGTGTCCTGAAGAAGAGATGAAAAACCACAGGGTTGTTAAAAGTTGCCTGGTGACAACTGTGATTGACTCTGACTCAAGTCGGAAAATATTTGTCCTTGAGGACTCCCAAGTTGTTTCAGGGTAAGAGTCCAGTAAGTATCTTGAGTTTCTGGGAGGTGTTCTGGATGACAAAGGACTTTAATGTCCATAAGTCACACTTCCTTACTGGTCTCCTGGCCCCATGGCAGAGAGTTCTTGGCAACACCGACACCATTCTGATTTTTCCCACCATACATTGCACAACAGAAGTGTGGAGTAAAGAATTAAGAGGTAAGAAAAACCTTTCAGGGACTTATCTGGTGTTCCAGTGGCTGACTCCCTGCTCCCAATGCAGGGGGCCCCAGTTAGAATCCTGGTCAGGGAACTAGATCCCAAATGCCACAACTAAAAGACCCTGCATGCTGCTGCTGAAAAAGATCATACAGGCCACAGTTAAAAAAGGAGATCCCATGCTTGACAAAGAAGATTCCACAGGCCGTAACTAAGACCTGAATCAGCCAGATGAATAAATATTTTAAAAAAGGAAAAACATTTTGGGAGTAAATAACTATAGTGACTGACATCTTGCCTCGCACTGCCTTTACACTGCCCATCTCACTGAATCTGTGCACAGACACCAGGATGGGCCCATTCTGCAGACATTGACCATTAAGGGGTTTAATGTGCTGGTAGGATCACTGTGTTGGTAACAGACATGAAACTCAGGATGGTTAAATTCCCAAACGTGGGCTTTACACACTATCCCACACGTCTCCCTATGTAAACAGGACGTTCCGGACAGAGGTGGCTGTGTTGCAATTGCCACACAGCTAACTCAAGCTCCGCAAGTTTTCACTGACTTCATTCATGGCCTCGGAAGCTCGGTTAATTCCTCACAAACACCTGATAAGCTTTTCTGAATCCTAGGAAGAGAGGTGAAGGCGTGAGCCTCTGACTGGTCAGCTGAGGGTGTGAGTGGCCTCAGCAGGGTTGTGCCTAAGTGTCCCTAAGGCCACTGAGACAGGGGCATTGCTCCTTTGAATAGGGAGCAGAGAAATGGTGCTCAGTCCCCCTAGTTAACATAACACATGGCAAAGGGAGAAAATCGTGGTGTAAGCAATACATTCAGCTGCTACCAGTGACAGCAGTGATTACTTTAAGACTGTGTTTGAAAGATAACTGTTGAGTTGTGGTCACAATTCCTCTTTGGGAGGTATTCTAAAACAATGCATTACATGCCTTATGTGGCGCTCCTGGGTGGGTGCAAATTATATTTTGTTGAAACAGCAAATGGTATCAACCAGGACAAAGGGCTTTTTAAAGCAAGGACTGGTCCAAGTAACAGAGCCACTAATCACTGTAATAATTTTAAAGCAGGCTTTTAAAATATTGAATTCTAAAATAAACTTTCTGAATATTTCATGCCAAAGTCTCTGAAGTCTATAACGGTATGGGATAGAGTGATAATAATTTTTCATTCTTTTGAAGTAAAGAAAAATCCCTACTTCTCTGCCCCAGGGCAAAACCATGTTGCAGTATGTTAGTTTAAGATGACTGCAGACTGTAGGGCCCATTATTCTTGCTACTTCTTTTGGTGAAATATACATGACAATTTCATGCCGTACAGGACCAAAGGCGGAATGGCAGATCTCTTCTAAGGGATTAGAAATAATCAGTATCACATGTTACTGACTACAGAGTATAAATCATCCCCTTTATTAAATAAGATAATTGAAGATTCTTAATATTGCCTAAGTATTTTTTCCCAAGGAATTGGATTAGATAAATGGCCTTTTTTCTTTCCACTCTGAACTGGCATGATTGAACTATAAATCTCATAGGGTGAGTTAAGTGGATAACTTAGAGAAGTAATATTTAGGATAAACTGTTTCTTTATATGTGTGTGTGTGTGTGTGTGTGTGTTTATTCACTTATTGAGATGCTGAATACTTGTAGAAAAGGCAATCCCTTTGCCTGATTCTCTCAGTAAATAACCTTTTTGTAATTTCATTAACTTCTTATTTTTCTTGCTATCTTTGCCAAAGCTTCCCATCATAAAATGGTTATGGTGTAACCAACAGGTATTAAAATGGGAACGTTTATTCATAAAGCTTGGAGTGGCATTTTTATAATGAATGGAGGAGCGTTGTGTTTATATTTAGAATGAGACATGGTAAAATACCGTCTTCCAACTTTCCTTCCTCATCACATATATATAATGGTTGTCTCAAGGAGAATGAAGAGGAAATTCACATTTCAGAGCTATAATTTTAAAAGCTAAAATACTGTTTTTCATTGCAGACAGCATTATTCCAAAGAAGGAAGCTTTCACAGCACCCACACTCAGATCGCTGTGTGATGGAAGAGCAGATGTGCTGGTGGGTAGAATCGGTGGCACTGAGGAGATGAAGGCGACGTCATTATGTAAAAAGGTTCATGCTTTCTGTTTACACTGTTCAACACTAAAAGGAGTACACTCTCCTTCTGAAACCACAGTGTGCTGTCTCGGTGTCACTGATACACATTCAGCACTGAAATATTCCACCACCATCGCTCCAACTAGAAATAAGTGCTGGGAAGGCAAGAACTTTCTCTTGTTCGCTGCAATGTCCCCATCTCTTGGCCCACAGTCAGCAATGACTGTTTACAGAGTGAATGAATTTGTGGAATAAATGAATCTGGGGAAACAGTGGACAACACTGCAGAATATCTACTGCCTCCCAGGAGGTTTGGGGGGACTAAAGAAAGTATGTCATCACTGTTTTTACAGAGTCAAAATCCTAGGCAGAGAAATAACAGACTGATGATGGCACCTAGGAGCCATCACTCGGGGACCCATCAGGAATGGTCAACTGTGGTCTCCATGCCCAGCTGCATTTTGTAAACACAGACCAGATGCAAGAGTCCAAGTGAGAGATGGACTCCAGAAACTGAGGTTGCCTAGAAGAGCAACAAACGGAAGGCACCCATTGCGTGACTGGGTGAACAGTCAAGAGACAAAGAACAGGAAGCTGGAAACTAAAGCAGAACACTGGACACTGCATCTAACCTGCCCTATAGCTGAAGCCCAAGCACTTAAAGCCACTTAAGTAACTGCTCTTTTACTGGACATAGGAATATATATATATATATATATATATATATATATACACACACACACTTCACTGGTAGCTCAGTTGGTAAAGAATCCACCTGCAATGCAGGAGACCCCGATTCGATCCCTGATTCAGGAAGATCCCCTGGAGAAGGGATAGGCTACCCACTCCAGTATTCTTGGGCTTCCCTTGTGGGTCAGCTGGTAAAGAACCTACCTGCGATGCGGGAGACCCGGGTTCAATCCCTGGGTTGGGAAGATGCCCTGGAGAAGGGAAAGGCACTCTAATATTCTGGTCTGGAGAATTCCACAGACTATACAGTTCATGAGGTTGAAGAGAGTTGGACATGACTGAGCAACTTTCACTTTGATACACACACACACAGGCTTATATTTCACAGCTGACTTTTTAAAGGAATGAACAGTTTATAAAGATAGATGAAAGGAAAATAAATTGCCATGAACAACAGTAACTGCTTTTAGACATGTAAAGCCAGTTAAAGACTTTTTGATTTGCTTGTTTTTGAGATGCAAAGGGAGAGCTGGAATTGATCTGGGGAGTAGGAACTCCAGAGAGTTGAACTGCTCTGTGTGACTCAGTATGAACATTTTAGGACCATGTGGGTGGAGGAGATGACAAGAAAGATAACAGAGGGGATTCCCTGGTGGTCCATTGGTTAAGACATCAACCTTCCACTTCAGGGGGCACAGGTGTGATCCCTGGTCAGGGAATTAAGATCCCGAATGCCATGTGGTGATGAAAAAAAAAAAAAGAGAGAGAAGATGCAAGAAGAAGGGGCTGCTGACCGGTGGGGAGGAGGGTGGGATGCAACGAGAGGGTAACTGGCCCAAGAAAGTCCTGGTGCTCAAAAGTCCCTTAATTAACCACTACGTCTATGTGTACTCCGAGGCTGTCCATGTTGCGTGTTGTAACTTCTCTTTTATCCTCACCAAGGGCTGTGACAGCCACACAGGCTGAGGGGATGGTGTAGTTGGGGTGTGGGCACCGAATCTGGCACTGAGGATGGAGTTCAGTGATGAGTTCAGTCTCAGTGGGTGCAGCAGAGAGCAGGAAAAGTCAGTGGGGGGCAGGAAGATGACCCATCAACTGAATGAGCTTAGAGAGAAATGAGAACTCAGCCACAGGTCTTCCAGAAATTTGCAGAACCTCATAAAGTGCTGTAAAATTCCACAGGAAATGAAATGGGAGTTCCAGGCAATCCTATCTGGACTTGGAAGGGCAGAGGACCCAGGGTGACAATGTGATACATTGAGAATTTCAGGCAGGTCTACACTCTATCCATTCAGCTGAATCCCAATAGTTTACTTATCTTTTAAAATTCTGACATTTTTTGGACTTATCAGATAAGTGGTTATAATTACTTCTATCACCATAAGCTTTAGCATTTGTCTTTGCACATCCTGATTTGTTACGCAAGATTCTCTCTCCTTTTGGGGATGTGGTGTGGACTTAGCTGAGACGAGATGTTTTCCTGCGATCTTAGAGACTAAGTGGTCCCCACCTTGAAGGAGCCAGGGTTTCACACTGTGAAATTTTTATTAAGCTCAGCTGTACTGCTGCTTTAACATTATATTCTAGAGAAAAACAGGTTGTTTTTAAATTTAAAAAAGACATAAACAGCAAATGTTTCTCACAAGCAGGACATGTTCCTTGTGCAACAACATTCACATCATACCAGTTTCTTGTAAGGGGCTTCCCTGGTGGCTCAGAAGGTAAAAAAATCTGCCTGTAATGCAGGAGACCTGGGTTCAGTCCCAGGGTCAGGAAGATCCCCTGGAGAAGGGAATGGCAATCCATGCCAGTATTCTTGCCTGGAGAATTCCATGGACAGAGGAGCCTGGCATGCTACAGTCCATGGGGTTGCAAAGAGTTGGACACGGCTGAGAGGCTAACACTTTTAACACTTAACTTCTTGTAACGTTTTGAAAATACTTTTTGTTGTAAAATAATTCAAGAGTACCCCATGGCTAGATCTCCAAAGTCAGATTTCAAGTCCAGAGTACATGCTTTTGCTCAAGTTAGTTTAAAAAAAAAAAAAAAAAAAAAAAGGAAGGAGAGAAACAAACAATGAAGGAATTGAAACAATGGAACATTCTCTACTGAAATGATGTAAAGACTATAACAGTGATGTTTTTATGTGGAAACAAGAATAAAAACTATATATATTATAACTGTAATCTCATATACAGCTATATTCATTTGGGCAGAAGTGGAAGATTATAAACTAAACACAAATTTGTCCTATGGGCTATTTTGGATTAAAATATTCTTTAGTACTGGTATCTTTTTCAACTGAAGGAGTATTTCCTTTCTTTTTGGTCTGAATTTTCTAAACAAGTGACCTTATTTCACAATGCCTAATCAACAATAGAGCAGGATTTCTCAATCTCGGTGCTGTTGGGGGCCGGATCACTCTTTGCCATGAAGGCTGTTGGGCCTGTGCACTCTAGGATGTTTAGCAGCATCCCTGGTTTCTATCCATCTGATGCCAGGAGGACCCTTCCCCATTGGGACAGTCAAAACTGCCTCCAGATATTGCCAGGTGTCTCCTGTGAGGGTCGAGGGACAAAACTATCCCTGGTTGAAAACCACGGAGCTAGAATACTGTGAACTGTGAACTTCAGATGTTCAAGCTGGTTTTAGAAAAGGCAGAGGAACCAGAGGTCAAATTGCCAACATCTGCTGGATCATCAAAAAAAGCAAGAGAATTCCACTGAAATATCTATTTCTACTTTATGGGCTATGCCAAAGCCTTTGACTGTGTGGATCACAATAAATTGTGGAAAATTCTTCAAGAGATGGGACCACCAGACCACCTAACCTGCCTCTTGAGAAACCTGTATGCAGGTCAGGAAGCAACAGTTAGAACTGGACATGGAACAACAGACTGGCTCCAAATAGGAAAAGGAGTATGTCAATGCTGTATGTTGTCACCCTGCTTATTTAACTTATATGCAGAGTACATCATGAGAAGCACTGGGCTGGATGAAGCAAAAGCTGGAATCAAGATTGCCAGGAGAAATATCAATAACCTCAGATATGCAGATGACACCACCCTTATGGCAGAAAGTGAAGAAGAACTAAAAAGCCTCTTGATGAAAGTGAAAGAGGAGAGTGAAAAAGTTGGCTTAAAGCTCAACATTCAGAAAACTAAGATCATGGCATCCAGTTCCATCACTTCATGGCAAATAGATGGGAAACAGTGGAAACAGTGGCTGACTTTATTTTTTTGGGTTCCAAAATCACTGCAGATGGTCATTGCAGCCATGAAATTAAAAGACAGATTGCTCCTTGGAAGGAAAGTTATGACCAACGTAGAGAGCATATTAAAAAGCAGAGACATTACTTTGTCAACAAAAGTCCATCTAGTCAAGGCTATGGTTTTTCCAGTGGTCATGTATGGATGTGATAGTTGGATCATAAACAAAGCTGAGTGTTAAAGAATTGATGCTTTTGAACTGTGGTATTGGAGAAGACTCTTGAGAGTCCCTTGGACTGCAAGGAGATTCAACCAGTCCATCCTAAAAGAGATCAGTCCTGGGTGTTCATTGGAAGGAGTGATGCTGAAGCTGAAACTCCAATACTTTAGCCACCTCATGCAAAGAGCTGACTCATTGGAAAAGACCCTGATGCTGGGAAAGACTGATGGCAGGAGAAGGGGATGACAGAGGATGAGATGGTTGGATGGCATCGTCGACTCAATGGACATGAGTTTGAGTAAACTCCGGGAGCTGGTGATGGACAGGAAGGTCTGGTGTGCTGCAGTCCATGGGGTTGCAAAGAGTCGGACACTACTGACCGACTGAACTGAACTGAGAGGAGCCAGAGGTGGAGGCCATTGTCTGTAACATTCCAGCTAAATCTACACTTACTGGAAAATTGCTTTAAAGATGTGCCCCTGCCCCAAACAAGTGACTGCGCGGCAGGGGAGGCACCCATGTTTCTTGGCTCAATTAAGCAGATCGTTGCCTCAGTGCTCTGCCCTGCCGACACGAAGGTTTTGGTGGAGCCCAGAGAAGACATCTGGGGAGGCAAGCCCCTGGGTGGTAACAGGGCAGCGGCGGGCACGTCTGTGTTCGCAGCACGCAAGCGGGCAGTCGGTGGTCACTCTGAGTCACTGGGATAGTCACACGGGTGTTTGAAGTTGACGCCCCATTTCGCTCACCTGAAACATGGATGAGAAGTTTAACGTGGAGGCAAAGACAGATGAGAAAATTTTTCTGAGTGGAATTTGAGGGACGGGGAGAAAGGGGGTGAGGCCCTCTGATTCTTCACGGAGTAATTTAAAGGAAAAAAAGTCAAAACTGCTGTTATGTTAGGGTCAGAGCCATCATACTGACTGGATGGTGACAGCTAGAATGGCCCTCCTAGCGAGGAGCCCCTGCTGCGCGCGAGCGGGCGGCCACTGAAGACCACCGACCGTCAGGCTGCCAGCGCCCTGCCTTTCCGGGGCCCCGCGGGTCCTCCCCGCCGGCGCGCTTGCCTCCTTGTCGATGAGAGGCCTGTGGGGCTGGGCGGCCGTTCGGTCGGCGAGGAGTTCATTAATTCTCCCTTGTTAAAGACGTGCGTTAAGGAAAGCCACTCAGACGCACAGGAAAGCCGGAAGAAGCGTTTAGCTGACTTCCGGTCTTTCGCGGCTCCCTCCGCGGCACCGTCTGACGCCTTCACCTCAGCGAGGCCGCAGCCCCTTCCCGCCCCGCCTCACTCTCGCCGCTCATCTTTTGCTGCGATGCCTTCCATTGCCAAGTGCTTCCGACCGTCCACCATGGCTCTGCCCCCGGGCCAGCCCTCGCCCGCACAGTGGCAAGTATGAAAAAGGGCGTTAACGCCCCCTAGGTGATTCTTGCCCCTTGAGGGGTCAGCTGTCAGTGGGTTCACTGTCCATTGGTCCTTCTGAGGTGCCTCTCTGGACCCAGGGAAGCCCTCCTTCACCTCAGGCTTGCCCTCCCTCACCCTTCCACCCTTGCTCCCCGAGGTTGTACCCCAAACAAGCAACCTGCGCGTAGCCCTCTTCTAAAGCTCTGCTTTCAGGAAGATCTCAGGCTGACGCAGAGGAAAGTTTGAGAGATGAAGTTCTCACGGGGCATTTAAATTCCCATCAGCGGTAGCATGTCACAGCAGACTCTCATTCAGGTAACAGGGAACTCACTAGTGAAAGATATCAGTTACTTCTCTTTGGGAGCTGACTTTTAGAGCAAATTAAATATTGCCTTTCAGAAGAGCTCTGAAGTTTGAAATTTCAGGCAATTGAAACGCCAAGGACAGCCAGAAGAAGAGAATCTTCCTTTCATTGTCTCATATGCATGTCTTATTTAACACTATTTAGTCTGCCAACAATACATGGTATTTAGACTTTAGGTGAGGATCATGTGTTCCTCAATATAGGAGTGTTCTTCTGCCTTCTGGACACAGAGGTATAGCTATGGACTGGTCGTGGGCTGGTGGTGGAATTGGCCACTTAGGATGAACTATGGAGGATAAAAGCCTGGCCAGGAAGAAAAGATGACACAAGCCAGGCAAAACTCTGGCCTCCTTAGGACCAGGTCCTGCCTACTACATGAGAGAGAGTGCATGCTGTTGCTTACTTCCCTGTCACCTGTGCTACTCAGCTGTGTTGTCTGGGTGAATGGATCCCCACCCCAAGTTCCCCAAGTGGGATCCCACTGGCTTAAGCCAACCAGTTTAATCCCACTCTCCTTACTATAGTGACTGGTTTGAGGGATCATTGGCTAATTAGTACATGGCATTCCTCCTCTGACCACTACTGATGTGTAAAGAGTTGTGTGAATATGTGCTCAGCTGCTCAGTTGTGACTGACTCTTTGTGACCCCACAGACTGTAGCCTGCCAGGCTCCTCTCTGTTCCTGGGGATTCTCCAGACAAGAATACTGGAGTGGGTTGCCATTTCTTACTCCAAGGGATCTTCCTGACCCAGGGACTGAACATCTCCTGTGTCTCCTACATTGGCAGGTGGATTCTGGGTAAAGAGTTGGGTTAGTCATAATGAGGCCTGGGCATTTTGTGTGTCAGCTGAGAAAGAAGCAGCTCTCTCACTGGACAGGTGGGATGCAGGATGACATGACCTTACAGCAGTCATTTTCCTGACACAAGAGTAAAACTTCCATAAGAGTTCTCTGAGTCACTGATCTAAAAATTTATGCATCTGCTTTTCATGGTCAGTTATCAGCCTGAAAATGGTGCTACATACAGTGAAGGGAAGAGTCAGAAGAATTACAGAGTGAGTTGGAGCCTAATCAACTAGACCTGAAGCATGCCCAGTTTCAAAACTCTTAGTTACCTGATCCAGTAAATTCCCTGTGCTGTTAAAAGCAGTCTAAAAAGTATTTCCTGGTACGTGCAAATAAAAGCATCCTGACATGTCAGGTATCCCACCTGAAATCTTTTCTAAACTTTTCAGTATCTGGAACTTGGTAGTTATAGAGTAGACACTCATAAATTCAATATTTTTGAAATAATTATTCCATTTTGAAAGAAACCCCAAAATAACTCAGATTTTCCCTTTGGGTGCTATCTGAAGATGCTGGATTAGTCTCCATAATTCTGCATTCTAAAGAAGTTACTTTCTCACTGCAGTCCAACAAAAATCTTTGTTTACACTGCCTTAACTGTGATTATGTGAAGGAAGCTATTGATGGGACCAATATGGTTTTTTCCCTAAACAGTGACAGAATAGATTCTCCAGTCCAAAAAAAAGAAAAATGGATGTGAAATGCAGTCACAGCTGGCAAAAATGATTAACCATAAATAATGACTCACTTTTTCCTATTTACAAGGTTTTTAAAACAAGGAGTCTTATTTAAAGCTAGAGGTATTTTAAAAGGAGGGAAGAATGTACTTTCAGAATGTCTGATTATTGACTACTTGTGCACATGTGGATAAATGCAATCAACATATAGCCCAAAGTCTCATTTCTGGCAAAGAGTTTCATATTTCTTCTCTATCAAGTGTTTTAGCAGAACCACTAATACATAGTGACATGATCTTTTTACTCAGTTTGAGTCTCTGGAAGAGAAATTGTGATGGCAGAAAATAGCTTATATCAGAGAGCTTTAGGGATAAAGAACAAAAACCAAAGTGAGTCTCTCTGAACTAATAATAAAAAAATCTGTTTCCTATACTTTTGGGTCACTAGGTCATCTGTTCCCTCCGCATGCCATGTCTGTCTAAGAGGCCTGCTCTCAATACAGCAGAGAGCGGTGTGGTCCACCAGAAAAGGCCCAGGAGTGAGCTTTTGTCTCAGCGAGGCTGGGTGGTCCTGAGCAAGTGTCTTAGCTGCTGGGAATTCAGGCTTCTCGCTGGTCAAGTCGAATGGTTGGGCTACGATTGCTAAGCTGATACAGCTCTACATTTTGATAAATCTACACTGGATCTCAATCTACTACTAGTGTATTTGTACCAAAAGTCTAAAATGGCAAGCCAACCCCCAAACAGCCATTTTTAGCTTTTAAATAGTAGTTTTGAGTCTTCAACCCTGTGGACAGGTGTAAAGATCCATAAATATATATATAAATAGGAAAAAAAATGATCCTGCCTTCAACAGTGTGAAATATGAATGGAGAGAAAGCCATTTCTATTTCAAATATATAATCACTTCAGCTGAGATATCTAGTATCATTGTGAACTTGATTATGAGATAAAAGAAGTGGGCCAGAGATGGCAATCATTTAATCTCTTAAGAACAGCTCTTCTGAAGAGCTTTTCACACTATGCTCCATAGACTTCTAGCAGGTTATGATCTGGCTAGAAAGAAAGCATAATGATAAGGAAAATTATGTTTTCAATAACATGCTTTTACAGTACAAGTCCTTCCACAAAGGAGGCAATAAAATGAACTCTGACCACTTTAACAGATGGCGTAATGGCTCCATGCACAGATGTGGCCTCTCTGAAAACAACAAGTTCATAGCCTTGATTGGAGGTTTAAGAATGAGCTGAACTTTCAAGTGTGATGTAGGAAAGATTACATACTTCCAGACAAGAAAGCTGAGTATTAGTGGGTTCAGATGCTTGGAGAGATGGGCTAAAAGAATAAAGCTTAATGAGCTTCATTTTGCTAATGCAACAAATAGAGTCGAAGATGAAATATGAACTCTAAACATCAAGCCATTTATAAATGCCCTGCTGATAATGCTGTTAGCCCCTGTCAGATAGGGAAGCTTGCTTTTTTAAAAGCATACTTCCTCGGAGTCAGAAAACACCAATTGTCAGGTGATGCTCATTTTCTCTAGTAGTATGATGTTTTCGAGTAGAATATATTTTTAATAATACATGATGGGACTGTGGAATTTTTTGTTTACTTATTTGTGCTTTCCTTTTTTAAGGAAGGCAGATAAACTGAATCTAAAGTTTATCTGGAGAAAGAAATATGCCCGGAGAATATTTTTTTCCAAAAAATAATAATGATATCAAAACAATATAAAGCCTCAGTGTGCTTATGGCCCAGGAATTAATGAAGGAGAATGGCATCCAGATGCACATACACACACAAAACACACACACACATGGGAATTCAGTAGTGGTCAAAAGAGGCATTTCAAGTTGGTGGGGATAAAACAGGTTGGTAGGAAAAGGAGCTGGGATCATTGACCTTTTGTTTATTCATTTCAGGATGGCTGGAGTCTGTTTCCATGGCAGAGTCTGCTATGTGTTCAACAAAACTTGTTTCCTTTTCTTCATGAGAACATAGCTAAGCCACATTTTCCAGTCTCCCTTGCAATTAGATGCCACTGGGAGTTCTGGCAACAGAATGATAATAATATAATAATATAGAAAAAAAAATATCCATTGTTCCTTCTAATTAAAAGCCCTCACATTTCAAAGGAGTGTACAGGACCTGACAGTCACCCCAGGGACTGTGGCATGGCCAAATCCTGAAAGATATTCTCATCGTGTGTTAGCAGAGACTCACCAGTAATCCAAGGGATTAACTCTATATATTAATAACTTGGTTATAGGAACATTGTTTGAAAATTCTATCAAGTCAGGGCATAGTGTTATTTTTCTCACTAAGTGAGAGTACAGGAATTTATAAAAATTAAGATTTTTAACTGTTCACCCTACAGTTTTAAATAATCCATTTGGGAAAAATAAGATTTCACCTCTTAGGCCACTTCTCAATGATGTGCATCGCTGAGCCAATGGAAAATCTGGCCTTACTTCTGCATAATTACAATAAATTATTGATGGTTTTGTTTACAACATACTCTCAGCATTTAAAACCTCTGAGTCTGTGGACAATAATAAGCAACATAAAAAAAATGAAACATTTCATAATGAAATAATTCCCTCAGATTATCAGAAGTACCCTATTCACAAAGGCCATCTATAATGGCAAAGGCACACCAAATGGAATGAACACAAGGGCTTTTCCTATGAGAATTTCAGCCGAAAGAGATGAAGGTTCAGAGGGCATATGGCAAATGTTTAGAAAATTATGAAATGTAAAGAGAATGAACATGGCCAAATCAATCAAATCCTATGCTAAGATCAAGGGGCCCCAGGTCCAAGCGCAGAGAGAATACTTGAGCACTGACATGTGGAAGGGTTTCTTCATCCAACAGCTAGGAGACAGGACTTCTTTTCTATCCCTGAAAGAGTGACTCCCAAGGTTAGTATGAGGGATGCTAAAAAGAAGGGATGCACGTCCTCTGCCCACCTTAATGAGGTCCCACAAAGTGCATGACCCCCTTGTCCTACAGACCTGCTAGAGCTCTCCCCACCTGCCCAGGACTGACAGTCCATTCTCCAGGGGCTGACAACAGTGCCAGAAGCTGGCATGACGTTTGCCTTGCAGAGTGGGTGGGAGGGCTAGGGGGTCTTCAAAGGTTTGAGGCTGAGAATGCAAGCTGGCTCATGGAGCAGTTTCAGTAATGTGTAAATCACATTTGGAGTGTGAGGGGGTGTGTGTGTGTGTGTCATGCTTGGGGTGGGGCTCTTCCTAGCCTTGGGAAGAAACTGGACTCACCCATAAATGGCCACAGCAATACGGATTTCAGGGATTCAAATTACTGGCCCCATCCAGTGTGACATTTCCCTCCCATTATCCAGTCTCTCCTGCCTCCAGGCAGGGCCACATCATTGATTATGGAGTATTCCAGCCACTAAAAAAGATCCTGACGATCATTAAAGACATTAAGTGCTGATGGGTGCTGACGGAGTGAGTTAAAAGGTTCGTGCCCTTCTGGTAACAACTCCACGGGGCTATTTCAGGATATTTATTAAACAAATTAAGTATTTACATTATGCGCCAGCACAGGGCAGAGCCACGAGTGCCTCAGTATGAGAAGATGAAAACAAGAGAATGTGTGTTGGGGAAACTGTTTTTCCAGTTTCCTAGAATTAGGGGCTGAGGACACACTGTTTGGAACAAGTCTGCATTAGGCAGGCATCAGAGGTGTCCCTGTGACCACCTGCGCACAACTTTTTCATGTAGCTGAACCATGGACCAGGAAAAGTTCAGGTGTTTTCCTTGGAGGGTGTACCGTCTATGTCTTAGAAAGTGGTGATTAAGGACTAGAAAAAGGGGCTTCCCTGATATCTCAGTAAAGAATCCACCTGCAATGCAGGAAACCTGGGTTTAATCCCTGGGTTGGGAAGATCCCCTGGAGAAGGGAAAGGCTACCCACTCTGGTATTCTGGCCTGCAGAATTCCATGGACTGTATAGTCCATGGGGTTGCAAAGAGTTGGACACAACTGAGCAACTTTCAAGGACTAGAAAGACAATTAAGGAAATCTTCAAAGCCTAAACGAAATGGGTCTGCTCCTACAATTTTCCCCCCAAAATTAAGAATTTTAATGCCATAATGATGATGAACCTAATGTAAAGGTATTTTCTTGGCCTATGGTGCTATGATTTCCTGTGGTAAAGGAATCCATGTTTTTCAAATACAGTGATAGTCCATGAATGCTAGGCCATCTGCATTTTATTATTAGTTTTCCTCACTTGACTGTAAACTTGCAGTTTTTACATTTTATTACATTTGATTCACTGTGTGGTTCTTAGGGTTGACACAGTGCCTGGCACACACTGGCATTCAAGGAACATGTGCTATATTGAACATGTGAACAGGAAAGTTTGGAAATGGGAGAAAAGCAATATCACTTACTCTCTAATAGTCTTAAACCAATTACTGTGATCACTGTGGCACTTTGCTTTCTGATTAGGGTAGGAAATTCTGTATCCTGCTAATTTAAATGTACTAGAAACATTTACCCCCCATCATTATAGTCTTGATTATTTCCACTTTAATGGCTGTATATGCTTTTATCCTCTGGAGTAGGAAATGGCAACCCACTCCAGTATTCTTGCCTGGACACTCTGTGGACAGAGGGGTCTGGCAGGCTACAGTCCATGGAGGCACAAAAAGTCGGACACCACTGAGCAGCTGAGCACACGTGATATTACCAAATGGATCTATAATAATTTACATGTCTGTTGGACTTTGGAAATGCCCCGGTCTTTCTGCTTTTATATCTGTGCCAATGAACACATCCACTAAAAATCGTTTGTCTTGGAAATAGACCCTTGAGGACTTCCCTGGTGATGCAGTGGATAAGACTCTGCCTGCCGGTGTAGGGGACATGGGTTCAGTCCCTGGCTTGGGAAGATCCCACGTGCCACGGAGCAGACAAGCCCATGTGATACGACTCCTGGAGCCTGTGCTTTGCAACTGGAGAGGAGTTCCTGCTCCCGGCACCTAGAGAAAGCTCACATAAAGCAAGCAGGACCCAGCACAGCCAAAAATAGATACATAGTAAAAATAAAATTTAAAGAATTATATTAAAAAATAGACCCTTGAGTTCATTTATTTATTCATCAGATACACCCTAAAAGCCACTATGAACCAGGAGCATTAGGTTCTGAAGATGTAGGGGTGAGCCAAAAAGAAACAGTCCCTTGCAGCTTTTCGTCCAGCCAGGGAGAGCATTAAATAATTAAAGGAGGAAGTAGAATCACCAGCGTGCTGAGTGCCTTGTACGCTGTGTGCTGTGCTGAGTCCTCAGTCGTGTCCGACTCTTTGCGACCTCCATGGACTGCAGCCCGCCAGGCCCCCCCCCCGTTCGTGGGGATTTTCCGGGCAAGAATACTGGAGTGGGTTGCCATGTCCTCCTCCAGGGGATCTTCACATCCCAGTGAGGGAACCCAGGTCTCCTGCATCACAGGCAGGTTCCTTACCATCTGGGCCACCTGGGAAGCGGAGCACCTCGGGAGAGAGCAGAAGGCGCCACGAGAGGGCAGGATAAAGGAGCCAGGCGCGGTCAGGGGAGGGGTCCCGAGGAAGCAGGCTGGGGTTGAGAGCGGAGTTAAGAGTTACCAGGGAGGCGCCGGGCAGAGAAGAGCTGTCCAGCAGCGGGGACAGCATGTGCAAGGGCCCCGAGGCGAGAGACAGCAAGAACATCCAAGGAACTGGAAGAAGCCTCGCGGCCAGAGTGCACATGATGAGCATGGAGCCCAGTGACCGTGCAGCGTGACCGAGATGGCTCAGGGCCTGGTGGGCCACTTAAGGACTCCGGTTATAATCCAAAGGGCTATAGGAAGTTGCTGAACTGCTTCGGGGAGAGGGCTAACGTGCTTAAATCAACATTTTGAAAGTTCATCCTTGCTGAGGTTGGCAGAATAATGGCCCTCCAAAGGTGTCCGGGTCGGAATCATGAAGTGTACAGTTATGTTCCATGGGAAAGCGGGGAGAGGGTTGTATTACAAGAGAGAATTAAGGTCACTGACGTTACAATGGCAGGTTATTCCTAGATTATCCAGGTGGGCCCCATGTAATCTCAAGGGTCCTTAAAGGTGGAAGAGGGAAGGAGAAGGCTCAGTAATGAGTCAGAGAGAGGCTGGAAGATGCTAAGCTGCTGGCTTTGAACATGGAGGAAGGTGCCATGAGCCAAGGAATGCAGGTGGCCTCCAGAATCTGGAAATGAATCTTACCCTCGAGCCTCTGCGTGTAATGCAGTCCTGCTGACATCCTGATTTTGGCCCAGCGAGGCCCATTTTGGATTTCTGGCCTCCAGAATGGAAAGCTGACAAATGTGTGTTAAGTCACTAAGTCTAGGGTTATTGGTTATGGCAGTCATAGGAGATTAACACTAGGGAGGAGATCATGAATTTGGCTTTGGATGGTTAAATTCTGTTGTCCTAGACAAAAGAGTATGGACATTTGCAAGTATTCATCTGTTAGTTACTTTTCTAATACATTGCTGCTGTTTAGTTGCTAAATCCTGTCCGACTCCTTTGTGACCCTATGGACTGTAGCTTGCCAGTCTCTTCCCATGGGATCGCCCACGCAAGAATACTGGAGTGGGTTGCCGTTTCCTTCTCCAGAGGAGATTCCCGATCCAGGGATCAACCCTGGGTCTCCTGCCTTGGCAGGCAGATTCTTTACCACTGAGCCACCAGGGAAGCCCTTCTCTAATAAGTTACATGGTAATTTTTTTGGCCATACCCACAGAATATGGGATCTTAGTTCCTGAACCAGGGATAGAACCTATGACCTGTGCACTGGGAGCATGGAATCTTAAGCACTGGCCTGCCAGGGAAGTCCCATCAGTTACATGATTTTTAAAGAAATCTGACTTTTCAGGACTCCAGTTGTATGTTACATTTAAAGTCAGTTCTACTTCTAAATCTCTTATAAGCCTGAAAAGAAACAAATATGTTTTTCCCTTAGATTCTTGTCAGTACTTGGCAATCACTGGGGGAAAAGTGATATTAAAAACCACTGGATCTAAACTAAAGGGGGAAAAGATTCCATTAAAAAGGCAGCCCATATATAAAATTATCTTAAAATACTTTAATAAAAAATGTGTTGAATTTATGTAGAGAAAACTACAAAATTCCATGGAGACATACAAAAGGATATTTTTAAATGTCCATATGTGTATTTCTGGATGGGAAGACTGAACACTGTAAAGATGCCAAATTCTTCCCAATTAATTTATAGATTGAATAAAATTTTTATCAAAACCCCAAAGGGAGGTTTTTGGAACTCCACAGAAATGATTCTACCATTCATCTGGAAAATAAATAGGCAGGAAGAGCCGAGAACAATGTAAAAACAAGAAATAGCAGGTTTCAGAACATATCAGAAGAACTGGGGTGGAGGGAGTGTGTTCCTGGTGTAGGAATGTGGGAAGAGAGAGGATCACAGCCTGGAAAAGACCCCCTCGTATGTAAAAGAACTCAATACAGAATATGATAATCGAGGCATTTTATATAAACAGATTATCTATTATAACAAATGATGGAGGGGAAACTGGCAAGCAATTTGGAAGCACAAATGTTTAGATCATGACCCTATGCTAAATACACAGCTAAATCCCAAAGCACTAAACAATCTGAAAATTCAAACCAACCTAGAAAATGGAAGTGGATATTCACCTGGTCTCTAGATGGAGAAAACTGTCTCAGTATAAAAACACTGGGAAAAAATTGTGAAGAAAATGATCATGGGTTTGAATACATGAAAACTTAAAATTTTGTGGATCAAAAAAATCATTATAGAAATTAAAGGAAAATAGCACACTGGAAAAATAGCTGTGATAAAAATGGAAATGGGTAAATATTCTCATCTAGAAGAGAAAATAGGCAAATGACATGGCTAGATAATTCACAGAAGGGGGAATAGAAAGAGCTAATCAACATGTGAAAATGTTCCATATTACTAGCAATCAGGGGAATACAAAAATGAGATACTGTTTTCACCTATTAGCTTATCAAAGATTTGAAAAATAAATAACATTCAGTCATCAGTGAGAGCACAGAGGGGCGGATGCTGAAAGAAGCAGTGTCATTTTCAATGAGGCAATTTAGTAGGAGGAACCAGGAGCCCTAAAAGTGGAAAAGATTAAATTCATGCTCTCCAGTATGGTCTTCCCCAAACTAGGAGCCTCTCTGAAGGAAATAGCCTAACAGTGTGAACAAACATGCTGATTGGAGGGCTACTTACGGAGCTTCCCAGGTGGCGCTAGTGGTAAAGAACCCACCTCCCAGTGCAGGAGACAGACAGACGTGGGTTTGCTCCCTGGGCCGGGAAGATGGGCATGACAACCCTCTCCGGTATTCTTGCCTGGAAAACCCCATGGACAGGGGAGTCTGTCGGGCTACAGTCCAGGGGGTCACAGAGAGTCGGACAGGACTGAAGTGACTTCCCAGGCAGGCAGGGCTGTTTATAAACTGAAAATGGCAAAACGGTTGAAAAGCATGGGGTCTAAAATTCATTTATTTTAACAAAAGTGTGGAGAGCAACAAAAAAGACTACATACTAAAATATTAACAACAGTTGTTCCTGATTTGCTGGGAATGTGGTTGGTTTTTATTCTCTTTTTCTTACCTTTTTCCATTTCGGAAATAACTGCACAAGGAGTATTTGTTAATTTGTAATCAGATCTCTTTCCCCACCATACACATGCACAAGAACTGTTCCCCCCAACCATACACACACACACAAATGCCCGAGCTGTCAGCACACACACACGGGCGCACGAAGGCCCTCAGCACACACACTTTTGTCAGCTTCCCACTGCATGCCATCACTAGCTAAGGGGAAATTCATGGTGGATAAAATCATCCTGTGAGTGATGGCCAGCAAAGGAGAAACGCTGGGCACTGGGAGGGCTTCGACAATACAAGAAAGGGGGGAAAGCCACGATGTAGGGACGGCCCTGGGGAAGGGCCGAGGGTGCCCGGACGCGCCCGCAGTCTGCCGTGGGCACATCCCTCTGAGTTTCCCTTCCGTGACTGCATGGGCTGACTCTTAAGCGCACTTGACGCTCTTTACAAGAAATACATCCCCGGACGGAAGTCTTCCTGAAATCAGCTCCCAGCGGGGAAGGAAAACAAAATAGAGCCTTTTCTTAGTTTGAATCAAGCCGCAGACACAGAGAGGAAGCGAGCCTGAACCTCGCGCTCGGCCTTCTCACCTCTGGGGCAAGGCACAGAAGAGGCGCGCTGAGACGGGGCGGTGGTCTCTGCACCCCCACCCGCCCCGCCCCGCCCGGCCAGGTGGGCTGCGCTGAGGGCTCAGACCTGCCCCCCGTTGCTCCGGGCCCCGGGGGAGAGCAGGCCTAACCTGCTCGGGATGCATCCAGTTCCACCCTCCGCCCAGAAGAGCACGTAGGCAAGCTTTTCCTTTCAGAGACTGTAGAAGTCACTCAGCTCACTCTTCCCATTTTATGGAGGAGGAAAGTGAGGCTCAGAAGCACTAGTCAGCTTTCCTAAACTTACACATCCAGCTGGCAACAAAAGCAGATCAGAAACCTGATCTGTTATCATTAATGATAACTCTGGGCTTTCTGCGACCAGGAACACTTTGTCCACGTGGCTTCTATGTTTGTTGTTTACTGGCTAAGTCCTTTGCACTCTTTTGTGACCCCATGGACTGGAGTCCACCAGGCTCCTCTGTCCATGGGATTTCCCAGCAAGAATACTGGAACAGGCTGCCCTTTCCTCCTCCGGGGGATCTTCCTGACCCAGGGATGGAATCCATGTCTCCTGCGTTGGCAGGTGGTTCCTTTACTGTGGAGCTACCGGGGAAGAGAGGTTGTATTTTGCATAGACCACCAGCAACTCAAAGCTCCCTACTCCCTGCATGTAGTACCAGGAGCCAGGCTCTGGAGTCCTGTTTCCAACTGCTTGATGGCTCTCCCTTTAGGTGTGGGCACGGGACAAACTCTGGGGTGAGGATCCTTTGTTGTGAAGTCAGCCAAGCTCTTCACAGCCACGCAGAATTAACTGGCTGAGGAAGACCTGGACCTGGAATGCCCTAGACCGTGACATCACACTGACTGTCCTCCCCAGAGCTCCAGAGACCATTCCAATAATTGGGGGCTGGGAAAAGAAAGCACAAAAACATTTCAAAATATTAGTGCTTCAAAATTATGTAGTTAGTGCACAGTTGAAAAGTTTCCATTGACGTTCTTAACTATGTTTTTCTCTCACAGATGCCAGGTTGCCCTTAAGAAAACAGCCCTTAGCAAAATTTGAGCTTAAGAGAAACACTGGCATCAAAATTAGAGGAATTCCATCATAAAATGTTTTTTAATTAATGCTACATGGATAGGTATAAACTTGAGTTTTGAGCACTGGTGAGGAAGTGAGCGATTAGAGGCAAGCGAGTGCTCCTGGAGATGAGAGCTTTGATCGATTTGACAGAGCACCTAACTGGAAGAATAAAGAGTGGTGAGGATCAAGGGGAAAGTCGAATGAGCAGATCAGAGGCAGCGTCGAGGCCAGCGGAGAACATGAGCGCTACGGGAGCCTGAGCTGTGAGAGGAGATGAGCGAGAAAGCCTCCTCGGAGCTCAGAGCCAAGGATGAAAAATCTGCAAAGCGCAATGGAAAGTAACCAAAAACGAAATACGTTCTTCTGATAATATTAACTTACCCCTCAGTATCTTAGAAGACCTCAGGAAGAATTTTATAAAAGATAAAGTACATTCTTGATTTTGGATTTGTGAAAACTAAACAAAAGCCTTAATAATATTGTTCTTCATGGATATGTAGATATTAGTGGTATGTTTACTAAAAGCAATCAAAACAAAGGTACTCTTCATCACACATGTTATTTAATAAACTATTAGAGGGTCTTGCCATGGTGAAAAGGCAGGAAAAATAGGTAAGAGAAATTAATAGGAAAGGAATACCACTAATTATGGAAGTCATGCTCATATAACCCAACAAACTCAAAGGAATCTACTAAAAATTGCTGAAATAAAATAATTCAAGAATATTTACCATGTAAAATGTACTACAGAATAACAATAGCATTCCTCAATGACAGTAATTAATATTTTTGTTTTGAAAAGAGATTTCTCTTATAACAAGGTCAAAATATATCTTTTCTTAATATACTTTTATTGAGAACCTACTTGGTAACTAACCTGATAAAGCAATACATAAAGAATTCTAAAGATGGGCAAAAGACTTGAACTAAAGAAGATATACAGGGACTTTCCTCGTGGTCCAGTGGCTAAGACTCCATGTTCCCAATGCAGGGGGCCCTGCTGGACCCCTGGTCAGGGAAGCAGAACCCATATGCTGCATCTAAAGATCCCTGCTGCTGCAGCAAAGACCTGGTGTAGCCACATAAATAAATATACACAAAGAAGATACACAGATGTAAAATAAACTCATGAAAAGATTTTCAATGTCACTTGTCACTAGGAAAATACAACTGGAAACCACAATGAGATAACCACCACAGGCCTTACAGAGTGGCTTAGTTTACAAAGACCACGTACCGATGAAGACGAGGAACAGCTGGAATTCTCATTCACCGCTGGCGGGAATGAAAACGCTTTGTAAAGTCTGGCAGTTTCTTAAAACATGAAACACACACCTACCATATAATCTAGCCATCCTACTCCTGGCTGTTTACCCAAGGCAAAAAGCACATATACAAAGACTTGTACCTGAATGGCATAGCAGCTTTGTTTGCAACCTCCAAAACCAAAAAACCCAACTGGCCATCAGCATGTGAATGGATAAGCCAACTCTTGCACATCAATAAAATGAAATACTACTCAGGATTAAGAGGGGATGAACTGCTGATAACATGGATAAATCTCAAAGTAATTAGGCTGAGTCAAAGAAGCCAGGTCAAAAAAAGAGTACATGTTGAGTGATTCCATTTATATAATATTCTAACAATGGGAATGAATCTGCAGTGTCAGAGAACACATCAGTGGTTTCCTGTAAAGAAGCAGCAGGAAGGTGAGAAGGGGTAGGAGGCCGGGACTGCCAAGGCATACCAGGAAACACTGGATGTTGATGACTGTCTTAATTATCACTTGATATACATCTCCAAAACCACTAAACTGTATACTTCATGTGCAGTTTATTACATGTCAATTATATTGCAATAAAGATCTTGAAAAATGCTTTAGGTAGAAAATCACTTACACCATCATCTTTTATAATGGCAAAAACCCAGTAGGAAATCCAAGTGTCCCACGAAAAGAAAACAGTTCCGTAAACTACGGTTCATCAATTTACCATAAAGCCTTTCTGTTGTTAAGTAATGTATGTGATGCCATGTAGATATAAATTAGTCTTCACTCATAGTAGAATATAAAGTGATATATACAACATTACCACAACTATACAAAATCCTGCCAATTACATGTGGCTGAAGACTAAAAGAGGCCATGGAGAAACCGAACAGTTGTCATCGTAGAGTAAGAAATCATATATATAGGTGTAGAGTTGTTGAGATAAATTTTTCTTTTTTAAAAAAGAATAGGATGTTTGGTTTTTGGAGTTTAGTTGACATCTTTCCAAAGCTCTCTTAAAGCAGTAAGTTCAGGGACTTGTCTGGT
>CM035273.1:1723812-1748954 GCA_020226075.1 Hydropotes inermis | reverse complement strand
TCCACCTCCAGCGGGGCCTCGGCGCCGACTCTCCAGCGAGGCAGTGATCATTTGCCTCTTCTCTCTCCTTCCAGGCGCTCTGCTGCGTTTCCACTGCCTCCTGCTGTGTGCTCTCTCCATCCCCAGGACACTGCTTTCTTCAGGGCCTTGCCATTGTCGCCCCAGCCCCATCATCTGCACACCAAACCTCAGTCTCCACGCCGCCTTCAAGACAGACTACATCGCCCATTCCCCTCATTAAAACCATCAGAAGACTGCACGCTGCCCACAGAATAGGGTCAGCTCCTTCCTGTCAGTCTCTCAGGAGCTACTGCGGCCCCTGCTCCCACCCTTATCTCTCACATTACTTCCTTATTCCCAGACTCTTACTTCTTAGTCCTTAATTCTTAGGCACCACCCTAGGTTCCGGGAGTATAGAAACGATTATTATTTGTGTGATGGCTAATGTTTTGTACCACCTTGGCTAGACTATGGTGCCTATCTCTTTGGCCAGACACCAGTCTAGGTGTTGCTGGGAAGGTTAATTTTTAGGTATGATTAGCCTCTAAGTCAGGAGACTTTGAGTTGACAGGTTACACTCCAGGTGGCTGGGACTCACCCAACCCTTTGAACGTCTTATGAGAAAAGAATGCAGTTTCCCAGAGCAGAAGTGATTCTGCCTCCAGGATGCGGTGTAGTACCCTTGTCTGAGGGACTCCACTGGCAGTCCAGTGGTTAAGACTCCGCATTCCACTGCAGGGGCAGGGGGCACAGACAGGTTCTATCCCCGGTCAGGGAACTAAGATCCCACATGCCGTATGGTATGGCCAAAAAATAAATAAATTAGAAAAAGAAAAGAATCCTGGCTGAGTCTGCAGACTTCCCTGTGAACTGCAGACTTGCCAGCTCACAATCATGAGCCAATTCCTTAAAATAAACCTCTCTCCATACATATATGTATCCCATTGTTGCTATGTCTCTGCAGAACTCTTAATGCCATGATGGCCCCCACACGGATGGAACGCATAGTCCAACCCAGGAGATAGAAATATACACGGATAATTAAACCCAGCTTAGAGGGCACCAGAGTAGCCCTTCTGCCATAAACAGTGAAAGATACATTTTTAAAAGTGGTTTTCAGAGATTGGACAGCAAAGATCTGGGTCTGTGATTCTGGAAAGGAAAAGCAAAAGAATCGGGCCCGGTGACTGTCCTGAGTTTCCGCCCAGCGGTGCCCTACCGACTTGAGGTGCAGGAGAAGGAAACTCAGGTGGGGGAAAGTGGCCGCCCTGAGCTGCGGAGACAGAGGTCAGAGTTCAGGGCACGAACGTGTTAGTCGCTCGGTCGTGTCTGAGGGTAGCCATGGAGGGTAGCCCGCCAGGCTCCTCTGCCCATGGGCTTTCCCACAGAGCACCTAACATATTCAGCACCAGGAGCACGTCATTTCTTAAACGCCTCTCTCCTCTGCGTGACGGAATTATTTTCAGTAATAATCATGTAATAATCAGCAATAACCATTATGTTCTTTATTTAGTCTCTGGTTTTAAAACAAACCATTAATAATGCAAAGAGGAGAATAAACATCATTTTATCAAATTTTAATCAAATTTTGGTAAAATGGCTCAGGTGTAAATTAAAATTTCTGCTTAACAAACAAATAGGATGCCTTGCATTGTCTACTTGGTTTCACTATTTTACATGTTAAACACAAAACTCTTAAGTGGTCACATACAAGGAAAGACTTAACTCACATTATTTATTTTCACAACCACAGTGCTATCATTGTTTATACCACCCCTAGTCACTTTTATAATTAATTCTTATTGGAGTAGAGTTACTTTGAGTATTGTGTTAGTTTCTACTGCACGGCAGGCGAGTCAACTCTCTGTGTCCATGTGGCTTCTCTCTCCTGGGTCTCCTTCCCGTTTAAGTCACTACAGGGCATCGGGTACAGTGTCTGTGTGTACAGTATGGTCTCATTAGTTACCTATTTCATACACAGCATCACTAGGGTATATATGTCAATTCCAATTCCTCCTTGGTATCCACACAAGTGTTCTCTATAGCTGTGTCTCCACTTCTGCTTCGCAAATAAGATCACCTACGCCATTTTCTAGATTGCACATACACAAATCTGCCATTTAAACAGGGGAGTTTCTTATACTGTAGGAGATGGGAACAAAAATTGTTGGGTTGGCCAAAAAGTTCATTCGGTTTTTTTCATAAGATGTTTATGGAAAAACCCAAAAGGACTTTTTGGCCAACCCTACATATTCAAAGCCAGTTCAAATGATTCTGAGTGGCTACTGCTGGAAACTCAACTGTTCAGGGTCCCTTGGACTGCAAGGATATCAAACCAGTCAATCCTAAAGGAAATCAATACTGAATATTCATTGAAAGGACTGAGGCTGAAGCTGAGGCGCCAATACTTTGTCCACCTGATGCGAAGACCTGACTCCTTGGAAAAGACCGCGATGCTGGAAAGACTGAAGGCGGGAGAAGGAGACGACAGTAGATGAGATGGTTGGATGGCATCACCAGCCTGATGGACATGAGTTTGAGCAAGCTCTGGCAGATGGTAAAGGACAGGAAGCCTGGCATGCTGCAGTCCATGGGGTCGAAGAGTCAGACAAGACTGAGCGACGAACAACAGCAGCAGCTAGGAAGTACTGCTCTGTGCTTTCAAAGTAAGTGCATGTAGCTGTTTAATAAAAGGAATCTATAATAACGTGCAATTTAAATTTTACATATGTATTATTAAAACTCAAAAGTAACCTCAGCAATAGTTTAGAATGTAGGCCAACAAAAGTCCTATTCCTCACCCCACCTGTATTTTGTCATCTGATTAGTCAGAGTTGTAGGGACACGAGGACAGATAAAAGATAGGCTTTTAATCATTTCGATAATTATTTAAAATTCTCTTCAGACTTTGTTGTTGTTCAGTCAGTCGCTAGGTCATGTTGGACTCTTTGTCACCCCATGGACTGCAGCATGCCCGGCTTCCTTGTCTTTCACTGTCTGCTGGTGTTTGCTCGAACTCATGTCCATCGAGTTGGTGATGCCATCCAACCATCTCATCCTCTGTCGTCCCCTTCTCCTCCCACCTTCAATCTTACCCAGCATCAGGGACTTTTCCAAGGAGTCAGTTCTTCACATCAGGTAGCCAAAGTATTGGAGTTTCAGCTTTACCATCGGTCCTTCCAATGAATATTCAGGACTGATTTCCTTTAGAATGGACTGGTTGGATCTCCTTGCAGTCCAAGGGACTCTCAAGAGTCTTCTCCAGCATCACAGTTCAAAAGCATCAATTCTTGGGTGCTCAGCCTTCTTTATGGTCCAACTCTCAGATCTGTACCTGACCACTGGAAAACCATAGCTTTGACTATACGGATCTTTGTCAGCAAAGTGATGCCTCTGCTTTTTAATACACTGTCTAGGTTTGTCATAACTTTTCTTCCAAGGGCATATCTCTGAACTCCCAGCCGGAGCAGGACCGCTCCCTCACCCTGACCTTTGGTGCACCTGGGTTGGGAGTGGCTGAAAGTCTGGAATTTGCAGGGTGGAGTCCCTCGGGGAAGGAGCTGTGCAGAGAAAGCGCTCCAGGATCTGCTTGGGATACCCTGAGATATGCAGGGATGAGAATGTAAAAACCTGGGGAGGAACTGCCAGGGATGAGCCAGCTGAACAGCTTGATCTCAGGCAGGGCTTCTTCCTGGCGAGACTGGAAAGACTGCATTGAACACCTGGGCTACTCAGCAGGCTCAAGAGAAGCCATGCCTCAGGAGCAGGGCTAGATCAGTTGGAGTAAAGGGAACTCTAAACTATACAGTTCACCCGTGAACACCACAGGGTTGAACTGCGTGGGTCCGCTTAGACACGGTTTTTTTTCCCCAATAAATATAGTACCTGTATTTTCATTTTACAGATCTTTAACTAAGTGTGGGGAAATCTTTGGGTCTGATTATAGATCACAAAGAGTGAAGTCGCTCAGTTGTGTCCGACTCTTTGCAACACCATGGACTGTAGCCTACCAGGTTCCTCTGTCCATGGGATTTTCCAGGCAAAAATACTGGAGTGGGTTGCCATTTCCTCCTCCATGAGATCACAGTACATGGATCCAAAAGAACTAGGGTCTGAGTCCCGATTCTACCCAAACTGTTTCAGCTTCCTGACCTTGAGTGAGTCATCTTTCAATTTCTGTTTTTTCATGCAGACAGCAGTAGTAGGTGGGTTTTTGACTATAAGAGGGTCAGTGCTCCAATCTTCCCATTGTTCAGGAGTCAACTGTACAAAGCTCATAAATATGCCTTGAAAAATCAAGCCGATTTGCAAGTAAATTTAGCACCTGCCAGAAATAAATCTCAATACTCAAAAGAAGGCATCAAAACCTTGACTCTCGACATCAGAACACTCATAACTGTGGTAGGCAGAATTTCAAAGAATGGCCTTCAATATTCCATATTCTCTAGTTCCCAGACTCTGTAAATGTTATGAGAGATCATTCCCATGATTGTTATATAATCCAGATGGCCCTAATCTAATCACATGCGCCCGAAAAGCAGAAAGCTTTCTCCAGCTGGAAGCAAAAGAGGAGATCAGAGAGGCTCAAAGAGTTAAGAAGCATGTGACACACCACTGCTGCTTTGAAGACAGGACCATGTGAGAAGGAATGCAGGCGTCTTCAAGAGCGGAGAGCGGACTGGCTGACCGCCAGACCGAAGACAAGGGCCTCGGACCCACAGCCACAAGAGATTGGGTTCTACCACTGCCTGGAAGCAGATTCTTCCCGTGAATTTCTAGGTAAGAGCTCAGCACAACCAACACCTCAACTCTACGCAGAGAACTCAGCAGAACACATCAGACTTACAACCTGCAGAACTGTGAGATGAAAACAGGCTGCTCTGAGCTGTTAGATTTCTGATAATTTGTCACGTAGCAATAGAAGACTCATAAAGTCTATATAGAATCCAATAAAAAATTATTGTACATGCTGGAAAGAAAATATGACCCAGAAACAGGAGAAAATTCAGTCTAAAGAAAGAGAACCAGAAACACCAAAGATGACAGAATTGGTAGATAAGTACTTTTAATTATAAGTGTGCTCCAGGATTTAAAAAAGAATAAATAAATATACTGAAGAGAGGAATGGAAAATATAACAGAAACCAAGTGGAATTTCTAGAGACTAAAAGTATAAGCTCTGAAGCGAATAGTTCATGGGATGAGATCAACAGCATGTTAGACATTACAGAAGAAATTCTTTGTAAAGTTAAAGAAATGGAAATAGAAACTTTCCAAATTGAATCTAAAAAAAAAAAAAGGTTGAACGTGAAATGGAAAGAACATCAGTGACTTATGGAGCAACACACACTGGTCTAATTTATATGTAACTGCAGTACCAGGACATCAGGGAAGAGGAAAAACAGTTGAAGGAATGATGGCCAAACGTCCAAATTTGGTGAACACTAGAACCCTCATGATCTAAACTCAACACACTCTAAGCTGGATAAATAAAGAACACTAGGAAAAGGAAGATCATAATCAAATTGCTGAAGACAAAAACCAAATCTAAAAGTAGCTACCAAAAAAGACACATTTAGAGAAAAAAATAAATAAAAGTTACCATTGACTTATCGGAAATAATGGAAACTAGTTAGAATGACAACTTTAAAGTGCTGAAATAGCCTTCAAAAATGAAAGAATAAAAACATTTTCAGACAAACAGAAGCTGAGAAAATTTCCAGCTAGGCTACAAACATTAAGGAGGTTCTTTAGGTTTATAAAAAAATATATAGCATGGAAAACTATATCCACACAAAGGGAAGAAGAGTCCTGGAAATAAAGGTAAGAAAGAAAGAGAGAGAAAAAAAAAAGAGAAACAGGAAATATAAAGATGACAGGCTTAAACCCCACCATATTGATAATTACATTAAGTGTAAATATGATAAACACTGATTAAAAAGCAGAGATTGTCAGAATGAATAAAAAAGTGACTCAACTATATGCCATCCTTAGGAAATCCACCTTAATCATAAAGACATAGATAATAGTAAAAGAATTTTAAAAAGATAACAGAAGAGGAATGGCTATATCAATATCACTTCAGAACAAAGAATATTATCAGGGATAAAGAGATATTGTATAATAATAACAGAGTTAATCAACTAAATAGGAAGACATAATCCTAAAATTATATATACCTAATAACAGAGCTTAAAAACACATGAAGCAAAAATCTGAGAGAACTCAAAGAAGAAAGAGACAAATTTGATAACAGACAAATCTATTATCATAGCTGACTAGTTAATACTTCTCTGGCAGTAAATGATAGAACACAAAGAGAGAGTATCGGTAAGAATAATGTGACTAAATAACACTGTGAATCAACTTGACCTAACTGACATTTATAGAGACCCACGCTCACATCTCAAAGATGTTCATTCACTCCATTTCTCATGGAATATTCACTAAGACAGATGATGGGTCACAAAGTTACAATAAATTTAAAGGAATTAAACAGAATTAAAACTTAGCAACCAAAAAAATCTGGAAAATATCCAATTATTTGGAAATTAAGCAATGTATTGTTTAATAACCCATGGTCCACAGAATAAAATACAAGGAGAATTAGAAACTATTTTGAACTGGATGATAATGAAAACACAAAATTTCTGGACTGCAGTTAAAGCAGCGCTTATATGGAAATACAAAATTTTAAATGCTGACAGTGAAGATGAAATAAAAAAAAAGACCAGAATCAGTGATGGAGACATTTACCTGAAGAAGTCATAAAGATCAAGGAAAGAAAAACAAGTAGAAGGAAATAATAAATATAACAGCAAAAACCAATTAACGAGAAAATGGAAGAATAATACAGAAAATAAATGACACCAAAGATTATTCTTTAAGAAGATCAATAAAATTAATAAACCTCTAGCCAGACTGATGAGAGGAAAAAAACCCCCACAAATTCCTATATTTGGATTGAAAGTGATACAGATCTTAGTTATTAGAAATATTGTTAAGAGAATATCATGTATAATTTATGCTGACAATTTTGACCTTAGGTGAAATGGACACATTGCTTTTACATTTAACATTTCTTCTAAAAAAGAGAGCAAGAAAGCAGAAGTCAGAAGTGAATACAGCAAAATGTCCCAATCTGTTAAATTGGGTTGATAGGTCCGTGGGCGTTTTGTCACGATTTTTTCATGCTTGAAATGCTTCAGAACTGAAATTCTAAATTAGCCGAGGAAAAATTATTTCTCGGGATCATTCAATCAACAAATAATGCGTTGATCATGTACTACGTGGCGGCGCCGCAGCGGTCCGGGACGCGGCGGGCAGTCGGAGCGGCGAGGCTCCGCCCGACGCGGGGCCCGCGGGCGGCGAGCCGGACCGGGCGCGCGGGATTCGGTGAGCGCTGCGGGCGAAGGCGCCCGCCGGGGGAGGGGCCGCGGGGAACCGTCGGGCCCTGAGCCGGGAGGTGAGTCGGCAGGGGACACTGCAGACGTGGGCCCAGAGCCAGGCCGCGCTGGGAGATGAGAAAAGGCAGTGGTTCGCGGGGGGACTGGAGAGGTCCGAGGTCCAAGCGCAACAGCGTGTCGCTGGAGGTTTAGGCTGCAGAGCTGGCTTTAAGGCACGTGGGTCGGCAAATAGAAAATGGATCGCCGGAAGCAGAGGCTGGAAGCTGGAAGCCCTGGCCGACTTCAGCGGGAGAGGAGGGCGCCGGGCCGTGGGATGCAGCGCTGCCGGCCCGGCCGGCGGCATTTGAGATTTGCCGCCGGTGACAGGAGCTGAGCGTTCAAGGCGCGAGCTTGTCTTCCTTCCCCCGCAAATACGCACCCACGCGGAAAGAGCCGCCCCAGTCCCCACTCGAGTCGTTGCTGTCGCGACGATGTCGGGCGCACGCAGCAGCCGTGGGTGGGCGCCGCGTCACCCTCAGCCCAGGGGTGGTCTGAGGAGCCACGAAGCCACGGCGTGACCGGGCCAGGACCACCCATCCTCGCCTGCGCTGCGTCAGGGCCGGGCCGGGCCAGCGGGGCCGCTGCCGGCGCCACGTATCTTACCGGCGGCGACGGGCCAGGAAATCAGAAAAGGCAGCGGCCGTTTTACAGGAGAGAATTTAACAGGAGAAATCGACAGGTGTGGGAGGACTGAAGTGGCAAACGGGAAACGTGGCAGTGGTTTTTTTTAAAAGAAGACGGTCGGAACCATCAGCATAGGAAGCCTCTGCCGTCGTCGGGGCTGGAGAGACAGAGGGGACAGCCCGAGGTTCTGAGAACCTACAAGGCCGGTGGCGGGCCTGGGAGCCCGGAGTCCAGCCTCAAGGGGGCTGCAGCTGGCTCCCTGAGGGGTCCACGATGAGAAACAATCGCAAACGAGAACCAGTGGCAGGCGCTGGGGCGCAGCGATCCTCTGGGGACCCCAGGGCCTGGGAGGAGGCAGGCAGGAGGAAGCCATGGATTCGGCCTTCCCCAGCGCCTGCGGGACTCGGGCGGCCTGCTCGCACCAGGAGGGGGCCCAGCGGCGCTGCTAAAGCAGAAATGCAGCTTTCTGGGTCTCGGGCCCAACTCGCTGTCCAGGATAGAGAAGGGTGGGTCTCGGGCCAAAAGACAGGAGCTTCACAGCCAACAGTTCAGTCACTCAGTCATGTCCGACTCTTTGCAACCCCGTGGACTGCAGCACGCCAGGCCTCCCTGTCCATCACCAACTCCCGGAGTTTACTCAGACTCGTGTCCATTGAGTCGGTGATGCCATCCAGCCATCTCATCCTCTGTCACCCCCTTCTCCTCCTGCCCCTAATCCCTTCCAGCATCAGGGTCTTTTCCACTGAGTCAACTCTTCACATGAGGTGGCCAAAGTATTAGAGTTTCAGCTTCAACATCAGTCCTTCCAATGAACACCCAGGACTGATCTCCCTTAGGATGGACTGGTTGGATCTCCTTGCAGTCCAAGGGACTCTCAAGAATCTTCTCCAACACCACAGTTCAAAAGCATCCACTTTTCAGCACTCAGCTTTCTTCATAGTCCAACTCTCACATCCATAGATGACTAATGGAAAAACCATAGCCTTGACTAGACAGAACTTTGTTCACAAAGTAATGTCTCTGCTTTTTAATATGCTATCTAGGTTGGTCATAACTTTCCTTCCAAGGAGGAAGCATATTTTAATTTCATGGCTGCAATCACCATCTGCAGTGATTTTGGAGCCCAAAACAATAAAGTCAGCCACTGTTTGCACTGTTTCCCTATTTCCCATGAAGTGATGGGACCAGATGCCATGATCTTAGTTTTCTGAATGTTGAGCTTTAAGCCAACTTTTTTACTCTCCTCTTTCACTTTCATCAAGAGGCTTTTTAGTTCCTCTTCACTTTCTGCCATAAGGGTGGTGTCATCCGCATATCTGAGGTTATTGATATTTCTCCCAGCAATCTTGATTCCAGCTTGTGCTTCATCCAGCCCAGCGTTTCTCATGATGTACTCTGCATCTAAGTTAAATAAGCAGGGTGACAATATACAGCTTTGGCGTACTCCTTTTCCTATTTGGAGCCAATCTGTTGTTCCATGTCCAGTTCTAACTGTTGCTTCCTGACCTGCATAGAGGTTTCTCAAGAGGCAGGTCAGGTGGCCTGGTATTCCCATGTCTTTCAGAATCTTCCACAGTTTATTGTGATCCACACAGTCAAAGGCTTTGGCATAGACAATAAAGCAGAAATAGATGTTTTTCTGGGACTCTATTGCTTTTTAGATGATTCAGCAGATGTTGGCAGTTTGATCTCTGGTTCCTCTGCCTTTTCTAAAACCACCTTGAACATCTGGAAGTTCACAGTTCACGTATTGCTGAAGCCTGGCTTGGAGAATTTTAAGCATTATTTTACTAGCGTGTGAGATGAGTGCAATTGTGTGGTAGTTTGAGCATTCTTTGGCATTGCCTTTCTCTGGGTTTGGCATGAAAACTGACCTTTTCCAGCCCTGTGGCCACTGCTGAGTTTTCCAGATTTGCTGGCATATTGAGTGCAGCACTTTCACAGCATCATCTTTCAGGATTTGAAATAGCTCAACTGGAATTCCATCACCTCCACTAGCTTTGTTTGTAGTGATGCTTTCTAAGGCCCACTTGACTTCACATTCCAAGATGTCTGGCTCTAGGTGAGTGATCACACCATCGTGATTATCTGGGTCATGAACATCTTCTTTGTACAGTTCTTCTGTGTATTCTTGCCACCTCTTCTTAATATCTTCTGCTTCTATTAGGTCCCTACCATTTCTGTCCTTTATTGAACCCATCTTTGCATGAAATGTTCCCTTGGTATCTCTAATTTTCTTGAAGAGATCACTAGTCTTTCCCATTCTGTTGTTTTCTTCTATTTCTTTGCACTGATCGCTGAGGAAGGCTTTCTTATCGCTCCTTGCTATTCTTCAGAACTCTGCATTCAGATGGGAATATCTTTCCTTTTCTCCTCTGCTTTTCGCTTCTCTTCTTTTCACGGCTATTTGTAAGGCCTCCTCAGACAGCCATTTTGCTTTTTTGCATTTCTTTTTCTTGGGGATGGTCTTAATCCCTGCCTCCTGTACAATGTCACGAACCTCCATCCATAGTTCACCAGGCATTCTGTCTATCAGATCTAGTCCCTTAAATCTATTTCTCACTTCCACTGTATAATCATAAGGGATTTGATTTAGGTCATACCTGAATGGTCTAGTGGTTTTCCCTACTTTCTTCAATTTAAGTCTGAATTTGGCAATAAGGAGTTCACGATCTGAGCCACAGTCAGCTCCTGGTCTTGTTTTTGCTGACTATATAGAGCTTCTCCATCTTTGGCTGCAAAGAATATAATCAGTCTGATTTCAGTGTTGACCATCTGGTGATGTCCATGTGTAGAATCTTCTCTTGTGTTGTTGGAAGAGGGTGTTTGCAATGACCAGTGCATTCTCTTGGCAAAACTCTATTAGCCTTTGCCCTCTTCATTCTGTACTCCAAGGCCAAACTTGCCTGTAACTCCAGATGTTTCTTGAGTATTCCCCATGGTCCTGTTTCATTAAACAGTTTTATTCATTCTTGACGTGTGCCTTCATGTAAATGTTTTCATTATCACCAGAGTCACTTTTAGAGACATTAACTCTATTTTCCAGGGCATATCATTTTCACATCTGTTAAAGTTGTCTGGGATACAGGACTTTGTAAATTCCAGGCTTGGTACCGACACTAGACATTTTTACCTGAAGCCACTTAGTATCTGAGTCAATTCCTAGGCAGGTTGATAAGACGTCCCCAAGGAGGAGAGAGGGGTCTGGAATTCTTGAGGAGGAAAGGACAAATATCTTTTTTATCCCTCTATGTTCCTTGGTCTTAGTCACAGAAAATATTTTTTTCTTTAAGCCCTGAACTGATAATTACACAACAAACAACTCCGTTTAAACTCTGTACTAAGGATTACATAACAACAATGTATGTGCTTGAGGAGAGTTTCTCCTTCTGGAAAACCTTCCAATGAATCCTGTTATCTTAGAATGTATATTATGGGAGTGGGTCTGGTAAGATCTTTCTATTGTTAGTTCTAATCCTGTCATCTTAAAATGTAAATTGTGAGAGTGGGTCTAGTAAGAACTTTACAACCTTGAGACATTCTTTTGATTTATTGTAATAACCAATTTAAAAAGTATAAACTCCCTTGCTTAGACTAGTGAGGGGGGCACTCTCTGCCCCCTTCTGATGTCTGTGTCAGAATTTTTCTCTGTTCCTTTTGCACTTTAATAAAGCTCTGCTACACAAGAGCTCTTGATCAAGCCTGGTCCCTGGTCCTGAAGCTAAATCTTTGGAGATCACAAATCCAATATCGTTCACCATAAGCTATCATGTCCATTTGCATAACATCATAAAATGTATGTTTGGGTTTCTTTTTCATTCACTTTAAGATAAATAAATAAATATATATATACATATATATATATATGTATATATATATTTATGATCACTAATAAGGAAAAAAAGATCCCCTTGATGAGGGTGAAAGAGGAGAGTGAAAAAGCCGGCTTGAAACATTAAAAAAACTAGTATCACGCTATCTGGTCCCACTACTTCATGACAAGTGAGTGAAGTTGCTCAGTTATGACTGACTCTTTGAGACCAGGCCAGAATACTGGAGTGGGTAGCCTTTTCCTTCTCCAGGGGATTTTCCCAACCCAGGGACTGAACCCAGGACTCCTGCATCACAGGTGTAAGACCCAAAATTCGGGCCTTCGTTCCAAGGAGGAAAAACCGAGCGACCTAATAAACCAGCCCAGCAGATGCAACTCGCAAGAGGGTTTATTGTCGGCTGCGCAACCGGGTGACTCTGATCTCCTGGGAGGCAGAGCACCCCGAACAGCAAATTGGGTGAGCTTTTTATAGACAAAAACCATTCTATCAGCATATTACATACGGGTTACAAAGTGATTGGTTACATGTTTGCAAAGCAATCCTATTGGTACAAACTTCGCGGGCTTTTGTTCAAACTTAAAGCAATTCTATTGGTACAAACGGCGCGGGCTTTTGTTCAAACTTAGGCGCCCGCGGGCTTTTCGGCTCTCCCGCGGGCTTTTTACTGGGTGCATATTGATCGGCTGGCTCCAGGTCACCCGATGGGGGCGGGGAATCCCACCATTTCACGGGAAACCGAAAGCCAAGTCCGGCCGCCTGCCAGCCCCAGCCCCGGCAGCCCCACATAAAACTTATTTCTCAGCTTCAAAAACCAACAAGAAAAATATCAGACACATGAATTATAGACACTGATAAAAGGGAAACTAGATATCAACTAGTCAAAGTACATCAAACAATTCGGCGGCCCCACATTGGCAGATTTTTTACCAGCTGAGCCACCAGGGAAGCTCAGGAATACTGAAGTGGGTAGCCAATCCCTTCTGCAGCAGATCTTCCCGACCCAGGAATTGAACCGGAGTCTCCTGCATCACAGGCAGATTCTTTACCAACTGAGCTATCAGGGGAACCCATGACATGGCATGACTTCAGGACAAATGGAAGGGAAAACAGTGGAAGCAGTGAAAGATTTTCTTTTCTTGGGCTCCAAAGTCACACAGACAGTGACTGTTTTAAAAGTTGCTCGCTCCTTGGAAAGAAAGCTATGACAAAGCTAGACAGCATATTAAAAAACAGAGACATCACTTTGTTGACAAAGGTCCATATAGCCAAAGCTGTGATTTTTCCAGTAGTCATGTATGGATATGAGAGTTGGACCATAAGGAAGGCTGAGTGCCAAAGGATTGATGCTTTTGAACTGTGGTGCACTGGAGAAGACTCTTGAGAGAACTTCAGACTGCAAGGAGCTCAAACCAGTCAATCCTAAAGGAAATCAGTCCTCAAGATTCACTGGAAAGACTGATGCTGAAGCTACAATACTTTGGCCACCTGGTGTGAAGAGCCAACTCATTGGCAAAGACCCTGATGCTGGGAAAGATTAAAGTGGGGAGAAGAAGGGAATGACAGAGGATGAGATGGTTGGACGGCATCACCGACTCAGTAGAGGACAGAGGAGCCTGGTGTGCTGTAGTCCATGAGGTCACAAAGAGCTGGACATGACTTCGTGCCTGACCACTGCCAACAACAATATGTAACCATTTACTGGATTGCTTTTAAAATCATCTTTAAAGGCTTGTTTGCAATGATGGCAAATATTTGCAATTATGAGTGCATAATACCAGGCAGGAGACTGGATCCACGTGAAATTTCCTTTCTTCTTTATTCATCAACTTCATTAGGTGGCCTCTGTAAGCAGCAAAATCTCCTACTGACTGAGGCTACTTTGGGCCCAACTCTCTTTTCTGGTTCAAAGTAAAGTAACTGAGAACATGTCTAATAGTTTGAGAGACTCGGTAAGAGAACGAATTCTTTTCAGACGGTATGTTTTCATGAAAAGTCTCATTTTCCTATTAAGTCCCCTAAGGCAGTCCTGCTTAAATTCTCTTTGGTAAAGGACCACTTTCAAAAAATTTTCCAGTGTGTTGCGAACTGATACTTGGTAAAAAGAGACATGCAAGATAAAAACTGTAATTTTGTGTTCCTAGTTCAGCCAACAGGAAATTATATCGTGATAAATAGTACCAAAGTAAACGGAAAAAGGACTATGAAAGTCATATGTTGTTCATTGAAAGTATGCATGTAGGCAACTAATACCTAGGATCACTATTAGACTTGTAACTTTTTTCCTTTTGAGGGAAAAAATGAATCCCCGTGTTAAACGTCTATAGGTACACTATGAATGAACACAGAGCACAGAAATACTGTGGCACAGCTGGTAAAGAACCCTGCCAATGCAGGAGATGCCAGAGAGACCCGCTCCCTGGGTCGGGAAGATCCCCTGAAGGAGGAAATGGCAACCCACCTCAGTATTCTTGCCTGGAAAATTCCATGGACAGAGGAGCCTGGAGGGCTACAGTCCATGGGATCGTCCATGAGACGACTGAGCACACACACAATAAAAATTTTAATATGGCAAATTGCCTTGCTTCTTGCTTGATAATTTTTCTAACCTGGGTGCATTTGCCAGCAAGGCTACTTGTAGGGGATCAAGTACATCTGAACTATTTCTAAGTTTTATTTTCATAATAATAATATGATGGTGATAATAAGAATAGGAAAGAAACTAGTCTCACAGAATGAAACAGAAGAGGTTTTAGAGCAATTTCAGCAAGCTCAGTTTGTTCATTTTAAAGTTCTATCTAAAATGGAGAAAGTGCTACTACGTTTTCAGAGTTCTTTAAATCCTTCAACAGAAGCCAGTTCTAGCAATATATCTTGTAAGTTATGGTTAAATTTAAGTTATCTTTTGATGAAAGAAATGGATTCTGGATCCATGAATTTTCTGGGCATAGATCTTCTTTTGATGGAAAATAAAATTCAAAATGCCTGATCAAATCTTAAGGTGTTTTGTGATAGCCTTTCACAGATGTGCAGTACTCAGATTATCACTTGCATTGATTGTTGCTAAATTATGGAACGTGTGTCTTAATGATCTGTAGAAAGCTTCTAGCTTTCGTTTTTTTGCCCTTTGACCTTATCAGCCATTGATAAACATGTTTCTTCTTTGCATGGAAGTAGCAAGATCATTAAAAACACTGAAGGTATTAGATATATAAGCAGTCCTGCTTGTCCAGTTCATGTCTTCAACAGGCCAGGATCAAACTGTCTTCTGATTTTACAGAAATGTACAGAGTTCTTCTGTAAATCGAACATTCTCAAACAATTGTCCTCTTGATCATCCTATACCTCAGCATGTAGCAACAGCTGTTCGTGGTCTGCTTCCACAGGATCAAGTAACACAGCATAATTCGGAATTTAACACAGCAGCCTTTACCTAATCGTGATCTTTAGGACAGCACTCAGCCCATGGTTTAGTTTCACCAACATTTCTTTTCATGGCAGGACTTTCTCATGAGAGAGATGATCTATTGATTTACATTCTGGTGCAGCCTCTAAATCAGGGTGACGTCTTCAGGATGCTTTCTGCACCATCGGAACCTGCTCCTACACAAAATGTAAACTCCAGTCAACGTTTGTTGACAATCTAATCCTTCATCTGTACAGTTCAGACTTTGTTGTTTGTCAGTGACAAAGCTGAAAAAAGAAATTCTTCCTTCATATCACCATCAGGTTCAAACTGCACATAAAGAGGAATATGAGTGAAATGACCGTGCTTACCATGAAAAAACACACTGCTGACTGCAGTTGCTCCATGAGTTAGCCCTCTGCACCATTAGCTGGTTCCAGAATAGGCTGAGCTGTGGGGGTTCTGGAAGCAGCTCTTGCGCTACCCTCTGTGTTAGGGATTCGCACAGCATTCCTAGCAAATGCCTTTGAAACCATCTTTAACCAGTGTCTCACCAACTGTATATGGATTTTAGTCTTGGCGAGCTGAAATGCTACTTATCAAGAAGCCTGTAAAGCCCTCCTGTTTATATGTGAAACCCTGAACATCTGCTTCAATCGGCTTTCAAATCCAATATCCTTTTGTTCAAAACATTTTCGTGGTTTTGAACTGAACTTTTTTGGATGGCATTTAAGAAATATTTTTGTGTCACTGTGGATTCTACCACCTTATACACTGTGATGGTTCCACGGCATCATAGGCAGTATGTCTCTACAAATCACCAAGCATTATGCTTTCGGGACGTCAGCATCAGTGACAGCTATAAACTGAACTCGGGGTGTGAGTGATCGCAGTTCCTAAGAAAACAAATATGTACTCTTGTCTGCTTCTTCAAACTCACTCCCACCCACACCTTTTGGTTTACACTCTTTCCACATTCAGAAATGACAAGGATTTTCTCACCAGAAACCAAGCAAACAAACAAAAGAAACTCCAGGGAGGCCTGTTTTACCTTCTGTAAACTGAGAGTGAAAATGACCAGCATATATTTTATTTCCTTAGTCAACTAATAATGTAAAATAATAAACATGAAATTTTTGATTAAATATGAAAATCCATAAGGTATAAAAAGAAAGGCTTACATTTCCGCAGAGTTCTAGATACGTAGAGAGTACAGCTGATAAATCAATCAGAAACAATCACACATTGCAACATGGTCCTACCGCACAGGGTTATTTGCTACATAACTTGCACCATGTATGACTCACTATTTGAGCTTACCGGAACTGAGGTCGTCTACACCCTGTTCAGTGAGACGAGTCTGCCACTGTGAACATGGCATCATGACAATTCCAAACCACTAAAAGCTTCTGACTTCCCAGGTGGCGCTAGTGGTAAAGAATCCGCCTGCCAGTGGAGGAGATGCCAGAGACACGGGTTCAATCCCTGGGTGGGGAAGAACCCCTGGAGGAGGAAATGGCAACCCACCGCAGTATTCTTGCCTGGAGAATGAAGCCCATGGACAGAGGAGCCTGGAGGGCTGCAGCCCGTGGGGACGCAAAGAGTTGGGTACGACTGAGCCTGCACACACAGGCTCAACAGCACAGAAGCTTCCGGTGCCCGCTGAGTGTCCATGCCTAAGTCATCATGGGCCAGCGCCAATCTGCTGACCACACTTAGAACAGTACGGTCATAAGGCACCATGAATGCAGAACCAATATTACTTGCTGATTCAGGGTAAGGGAAAGCAAGCAAAAGCAAGGGAGGCTTCAAGGAAGACCCTTGGGCGACTTTCAGCTTGGGCCAGAGGGTGGAGAGTGATGCCACTTACTGAAGCAGGGGGCAGAAATCTGTTTGTGTGAAGCTCGGGAGGCCATGAGGTGCCCAGGCAGAGACCGTAAGTGTAGGTGAGTCAGGACCTTAGGGAGAGACCTGGGCTGCTGGAAATCACCAGCACTTGGGTGTTGCATCTCGGCATAAGATCGTCTAAGGAGAACCTGTGGCCGGAGAAGCAAGTCAGGAGCGAGGCCTGAGCTCTCCGACGTGCGACGTGCAGAGGTGGGCAGAGAGGGAAGTCAAGGCAGGACAGGCTCGGGAGAGCGGCTCTGCCGTGCGTGCCCGGGTCAGAGTCGTTTTCAGGGCTCCCCAGGGCGCATCGGGGAGGAGAGAGCTGCACTTCCGATTCCCAGAGCTCCGACGCAGAACACTGCTGTGGAAGCACAAATAGACGAGCCCTGGGGGCCCTCCCTGGGGGTCCAGCCCGCCCCCCACTGCAGGGCACGCAGGTCCGATCCCGGGTCAGGTAAGACCCCACACTGCCACAGGGCAACTAAGCCTGACACAGAACAAGGGCCAGAGCGTTCGTAAAAGAAACTAATGAATAAAAAGATGATGGTGAATCACTTAAATAAACAAATAGATAAGCATGGGATGAATGACTGAAAGGCATAACAGCCCTGAATATTCGTGCATCTATTATCCTGGCACTGAAATCTGGGGTCACGTCAGTTTTATAAACTGCCCAGGGATGATCTGTTTGAGTAGCTTACTCCTTCAAACAAACAACAGTTCCTTTGATGAACAGAGCTCTTAAATGTTTGTGCACCATGAACCCTTGTGGCAGTTTGATAAAGACTCTAATTTTAAATGCATAAAATGAAGCCAATTATACTGAAATAGATATGAGTATTAAAAAAACAAATTAGCAAGAAGATATTATAGGTGCTTCTTTATTAACACATTAAAGAACAAGACCTAGTGCCAAGACAAATACCCAGTGGTGGGAGGAGGAAAGTGAGGATTCAAGGCAAGGAGGAGTCCCTGATTCCAAAGCAGCGAAGAGGGTGTACGAGTTCAAGACAGCCACAACACCTAAATTATGATGCCAAAATCTGTGAGCCCTTGAGGGCGGGAGAAGTGGGTGACAGGGGATGAGATGGTTGGAGGGCGTCACCAACTCGTTGGACGCGAGTTTGAGTAAACTACGTGAGATGGTGAAAGGAGCCTGGCGTGCTGCAATCTACGGGGGCCCAAAGAGTCGGCCACGACTGAGTGACTGAACAGCTACAAGCTGCTGGTGATGAAGTCCGAGATGCTGCTAAGATGACGGTGCTTGTTGGCCACGTTTCTAATTTAAAAAGATGCTAAATGTCCATCAGAGATCTACGTTCATGGAACCCAGATGAAAAATCCTTGAATTGAAAGATTTTCACTTGTACCCTCACCACTACATTCAAGTTAAGTTCTGTTTTTTAAATGCATCTTTTTTTTAAATAAGAAAAATCATATAGTGTACCAAATAGTGGGCTTCCCAAGTGGCTCAGTGGTTAAGAATCTGCCTGCTGTTTCAGAGACTCAGGAGACGGGGATTCAATCCCTGGGTCGGGAAGATCCCCTGGAGGAGGAAATGGCAACCTGCTCCAGTGTTCTTGCCTGGGAAGTCCCATGGACAGAGGAGCCTGGCGGGCTGCAGTCCGTGGGGTCACACAGAGTCAGACACGACTTTGACGCACGTGCAGGTCGAGAAGAGACTTGAGGGCAGACTACTGGGTAATGGGGGAAGTGTGGAGTCGAGTTGGTGCGGACACAATGGACGTGGAGAAAAAGAAAGGAACCCAGGATGCCCCCAAGGGTTTGGGCATGAGCGACAGGAAGGATGGAGTTCCGCGAGGGTGCAGTTCTGTGAATTAAGATGGACAATCTTAAGAGAAGCAGGTTTGAGGGAGAAGGTCATGGGTCTCGTTTTGAAAGCGGGGCTTCTCTATCACAGGTCGTTGTAGAGAGCTGGATACAGAAAAGTAGAAAAGCTAAAGCAATTTAAATGTCACAGTAGGGGCCAATTAAGTTAACTATTATATATTGATAAACTGTTTATATTGATAAACGGCAGTTACAAAGAATGAGGTCTAATCATACTATTACTAAAATCTGTAACATATGCAGAATGGTACACAGCATTTTAATAATATTGTTCAGTTCAGTTCAGTTCAGTCGCTCAGTCGTGTCCAACTCTTTGGGGCCGTATACATAATCTGTGCCTGTCCGTCTGCACACGTACATGCTACTTTATATGCTCAGAAAAAAATCTGGATGAATACACACCAAGCAGCTAATAATATTTATCTGGGAAATGAAACTGGCAGACGATAGGATGAAAGGAACATTTTACTTTATTTCTATATTAGAACTTTCAAATGAAGAACAAGTATTATACACATAATAGAAAAACTAAAAAAAGTTTGAAAAGTTTTTTAAAAATGTTTTAAATGATGCTTGGTTCACATGTAAGCAAACACTCTCAAATCCAGGCACATTTCCTGATTGTTTTTTGTTTTTTAATTTTATTGAAGTACAATTGATTGAAAATATTGTGTGAATTTCTTCTGTATAACAAAGTGACTCAGATATACATGTATATTCTATTTCATATTCTTTTCCATTATGGCTTGTCACAGGATACTGAATACAGTTCCCTGTGCTATATATTAGGACTCTGTTGCTTATCCATCCTATATATAACAGTTTGCCTGTCCTAATTTTGGAATTCTGCTAATTCCAAGCTCCCAACCCTTCCTTCCCTACAGCCCCACCCCCAACCTTTGCAACCACAGGTCTGTTCTCTGTATCTGTTAGGCTGTTTTTATTTCATAGACATGCTGATTTGTATCAAATTTTAGATTCCAGACATAAACGATCTCATCATGTATTTGTCTTTCTCTTTCTGATTTACTTTGCTTAACATGACCATCTCTAGGTCTATTCATGTTGCTGCAAATGGCATTACTTCATTCTCTTTGATGGCTGGTAATATTCCTTTGTGTGAGCACACACACACACACACACACACACACACACACACATATATATACCACTTCTTCTTTATCCGTTCATCTGTTGATGGACATCAGTTATCCTTTGAAATGAGGGCGACACTTTGTGACCGCAGCTCTTGGCTGAAGCGGCACGTGGTCTGAGATTCGGGGTGGACGGAGGTGGGAAGTAAAGCATGCGGAACGGGAAGAGAGGAAATGAGACGAGACAGGCATCCGTCAGAGATCGGACACTCAAGCTGGGACAACACTAAATCTCTGGACATGTTTACATTTGGGGAGCATGTGTTTTTCAGTTTTTTCAACATGGATGCCTTTAGGTGACTTGGGAGCTCTCTATTTTGCCACCAGCCCCACCACCCCCTGTGACCCCCCACCCAGCGTGAGCCATACCTTTCCATTACCGCAGGCAACGACTTTCCACCCCTGTGCTAACACGCACTGGGCTCTTACTCTGGGCTCGGCACTGCACTCACTTCTGCCTTCTACTCTACTGGGCACATAGGCAACGTCAAAAGACTGAAAGCGTTAACAATGTTTTCTACAAACTCTGCACCTGCCTCATTGTCTCTCTTTTAGCCTTATTCATTTTTGGGCATGTCAATAAAAAAGTGGCCGTAAGATCACTGTTTTAGTTCGTACTTGTGTTGTGAAAACATGAACTCTACAAATCAGCAGGCAATGAGCCCTGACGCATCTTTCCATACATTAAACAATGTCCATTCTAAGATGACTTTAAGAGGCTGTTAACATAATTATTTGGGGATGAATGATGAATGAATAAACAAATAAATGCTCAACATGTGGCGTCTCTTTATCTCGATGAAAAGAGAGCCCTAAATAGTTCTCTGTGGAATTCTTTTTTTCAAAGTAGGTGGTTTCAAGATCTAAGTATGAACCTGAGGCAGATGTCTGGCCCTCGAGTTTTGAGTTTGGAACATGGAGCTAAGAGAAACTTTACAATGAGTCCTGGAAGAGAAAAAATCATGAAGTTTAATCATATGTCTCTAGGGGGAAAAAGAAAAATTTTGAAAATGTTCTATTTCTAATAATCATGGAACATACATCACCTTTTAAGATTTGTTTCTCAGAAGAGCAGAAATCATTTAGTCTAGGAAAACAGTGTGGCTTAATTATTGTATTTTATTTTTTTCTTTCCTAGATTCTCTGCCAAGAACTACAGAGCAAAATGAAAAGACAGTGCGGGAGACAGCTGCTAAATAATCTCTTTGTCATATTTCTAATAAGATAGCGACATCATTTCTGTTGCTAACATACAGCTGCATTAGGTCTGAAATAAGCTGTTATGGCTCTTTCCCCTCAGTGGACTCCGGCCGCAGTAAGTAATGCATCATTTGTGATTGGAAATGTGTATCCCTCCCAAAAAAGTTTGCTCCTTCTTGCTTATACCCTTGAGCACCTTGCTTGAATTTGAGCCACTGCTTGATTTGCATACATGCATGTGTGCTCAGTCGCTTCCGTTGTGTCCTACTCTGCAACCTTACGGACTGTAGCTGCCAGGCTCCTCTGTCCATGGGATCCTCCAGGCAAGAATACTGGAGTGGGCTGCCCATGCCCTCCTCCAGGGGATCTTCCTGACCCAGGGATCGAAACTGCAGCTCTTATATCTCCTGCATTGGCAGGCAGGTTCTTTACCACTATCACCACCTGGGATGCCGAGGTCGTCTTAATAAATAGAAATGTGGTCAACCAATAAAAATCAGCCATGTGTCAACTGGCCATCCAATAAGGAGGCCTGTATATACACTGTGTCTGTATGCATGCTGTCACTTCGGTTGTGTCCGACTCTTTGCGACCCCATGGAATCCTGGAGTGGGTTGCCGTGCCCTCCTCCAGGGGATCTTCCCCACCTCCTCCAGGGGATCTTCCCCACCTCCTCCAGGGGATCTTCCCCACCCAGGGATTGAACTCACGTCTCCTACACTGCAGGCAGATTCCTTACCTGCTGAGCCACTGGGGAAGCCCCTTGATTTGCATACATAATTTGATATTGACTGAGCACCTTCCTCCAGCCAGTGCTGGGAGTTCAGTGGGCGAGAAGAGCAGCAGCGGAGGGCAGGACCCTGAGGAGGACGACGCGGACGGGAAGGGGACTCGGACAGCTGGCCGGAAAAGCAGGGGGGCACGGTCGCCAAGGGCGAAGGGCGCGCTCCGAAGGCGCGCTCACCCGTGCCAAACGCTGCGCGGAAGGACTCCCGTACCCACTCGCTGGGCCAACAGAGGCGACGCTGACCCTGGTCCGCGTGGCTTCAGCGGAGTTACCGGGGCAGAAATGAGTCCACAGTGGGTTAGAGGGGATCTGGAAATGGGAGGCAGAGGAGCGACTGCAGCTTAAATGCAGAACGTCAGACAAAGGCGGTCTCTGACGCTCTTAGGTCCGCAGGAAGCGGAAAGGGGGAGAATCCGAGGTCTGGGTGGCTGGATCTCCTGCGGCCCGGACGGCGGGGAGGGAGGCGGCCCCCTCCCTCTGAGACAGGAGGAGGCGGTCCGCGGCAGACCGCAGTTACGGGTGGGAAAAGTTAGCTAGTACCCTCCATCCTCATCCTCACAGCCGTCATCATCTCGAGAGTAAAACTGCAGAGGGAGACCGGAAGTAAGACGCTGTCATTTTGGTGATTGCTATTTTCTTAGAGAAACGGGGAGCAAGACCGTTCACTGAGAGTGACGGAGAAGAGGTAGGGCAGAAGTCTGAGAAGAGGTGGAGGCTTGAAAATGTTTCCAGGGGAACCAGCAGGAAGCTGGCGGCCCTGAGGTCAGGCTGGGATGCTACACGGCTTGCAGGGCTCACCCGGCAGGCCGTCTCCAAGCTGAGCACGAGGCAGAAGGTGGAGACCTGGGCCGCCAGACAGGAGAGATGAGAAGACAAGGGGGCGGAGCAGTGGGGGGTCTGGCTGAGAGTGATGGGCCAGGGGATCCAGAGCAGACCGGGGCGGGAGACGGAGAGTCCAGGAAGTATCCAGGGGAAGGGAAGATGACATCGCGGTGACTGGACCAGCACTAGACCCGGCCAGAGGGCACCCGCCCTGGGCGCCGAATTCTCCAGGGCTCAGCTCCGACCCTCCTCCCTGAAAGGAGTCGGTGGGGCCCGGCCTGCGTCCCCCGCCGTCCACCTTTCAGACCCCCTTGCAGGTGCCTGGGGCCCGAGGCTCCCCACCGAAGCAGCCCTCTGAACACTCTGCCCGGGCCGCCCTCCTCCTGGGGTCCCACCAGGGGTGGCCGCGGGGGGCCGTGCGGATTCACTCCCGTGGGGGGCTGGCTGTGCACACACGGGCACGCGAGGCTCCTTCTCAGGGACAGGGCCGCGCCCCCCACAGCTAACAAACAAGGCTGTGACACCGCAAGGTTATGAAATGAATGAGAGGCAGACATGAAAAGAAACCAAGTGAACATCTTGGAGTGAAAAAATATGGTTAGCAAGTTCAATACAGCTTAAGAGAAATTAAAGAAACTGGAAGACAAAACTAAGAAAATCTTCCAGGATGCAGTAGAGAGAGATTTAAAAAAAAAAAAAAAAAAAAAAAAAGTAGGGGGAAAAACAAACAAATTATGGAGACAGACGTAAGGAGAAAAGGTTAAGGAAAAGACTAAGGGAAAGCACTGACATTAAAAGAAGTTTCAAAAGGAGGGGAGAAAGGGAGAAGGAAAAATGTAATGCTGAAAACATCCAATTAAGGGAGCCAAACAATGTGAACAATTTACACGAATAGGGACAAACATTCAAAGAAGGCCAACACCTCTTTAGAAATGAAAAAAACTGAGCTGGTTTGGAATATAAAGGATTTTTCCTTCCACCGGACAATGTCCCACTCTTTGCGACTCCATGGAAGACAGTCCATGGAATTCTCCAGGCCAGAATACTGGAGTAGGTAGTCCTTCCGTTCTCCAGAGCAATCTTCCCAACCCAGGGATTGAACCCAGGTCTCGCGCCTTGCGGGCGGATTCTTCACCAGCCGAGCCACAAGGGAAACCCAGAAACCCTTCGATAAAGAAGCCAGAAACATAACACAGATGCTCGCTACTACCCCGGCCAGCTGAATTTGTATCAGAGGTCCTGACTCAGGGAAAAGAGCTCTTTGAACGTGTGGTTTTAGAGTGAACCTCCTGGTAATGGTCCAGATACCAGTAGGGCTGAACAGAGGCCCTGCTAAGTGAGCCGTTGGTAAAGTAATGGAGATGAAGGTCGCCGGAGCTGCGAGAGTGAACGCTGGGATCTCAGCGCTCAGCGGCACCCGAGACGACGTCAGGGCTCTGGGTTTGGGAAGCGCTAGGTGCGGCAGCTGACCTGGGGCGGGACGGTGACAGGGTCACGGCCACGGAGAGGAAACCAATCCGGGTGGAGGACGAACAAAAGGGGCGGGGCTACCACAGGGCCGGAACTGCAGGTCTCCAGACAGCACCGCCCTTCCGGAGCAGTGTTCTGGGACTTCCGGGCGGTCCGGTGGTCAGGACGCCATGCGTCCGCTGCAGGGGGCCGCCGTCCCGGTCCTGGGCCGGCACCGAAGATCCGCATGCCTGGTGGGGCAGCAAAAAACAAACAAGAAGCAGTGCTCCTTCACCATGCTTCCCTGGGTCGGGAAGCTCCCCCCAGAGAAGGAAATGGCGACCGGCTCCAGTATTCTTGCCTGGAAAATTCCATGGGCAGAGGAGCCTGGTGGGCTGCAGTCCATGGGGTCACAAAGGGTCAGACACTACCGACGAACACTTTCATTTGCTTTTCCTTCAGAAGAGGAACTGAAGAAAGCGCTTGAGAAGGGACTGAATGTCAGTGAAAGCAAGAAGGCAGATGCGAGGTTGCACCCCTCAGTTAAGGGTGTAGGCAAGCTCTTTTAGAATGTTAAAGGGGCTCCAGGGATGTCACTGGAAATGCTGAGTGAGGGAAGAGTGGAGACCGAGTCAGAACAGAGCGAGGGGATGCGGAGTGAGGGAAGAGTGGAGACCGAGTCAGAACA
>CM035273.1:1667683-1723712 GCA_020226075.1 Hydropotes inermis | reverse complement strand
AGCGAGGGGATGCGGAGTGAGGGAAGAGTGGAGACCGAGTCAGAACAAAGCGAGGCCCAAGTATCAACAGAATCGGCTTGAGACAGCCAGAGAGAGGAAGGGCTTCTGTCTTTGACAGATGGTGTGGCTGGGAGCGTGACGTGGAAGACTCAGCTCTCTCTGTTAGCCTGCCCCAGCCTGGACACTGACAGGAGAACCCGTTTCTACATCTTAAGAAATTGTTCAGATGGCCTCTTGGGGTTACAATGGGAAGAAATTAAAAAAGAAAACAACTCTGAGGACTTCCCTGGTGGTCCTTGGCTAAGACTCTGAGCTCCCAATGCAGGGGCCTGGCTTCCATCCCTGGTCAGGGAACTAGACTCCACGTGCTGCGGCGAAGATTGAAGACCCTGAATGCCAGAACTAATGCAGACAAAGTAAGTGAGTAATACTTCTTAGAAGTAATGAATGATCTTTTTTTTTTTAAAGCAATGAATGCTCAAAAACAAAAACTTTGACCTCCAGATCAGAACCACTAAGCATTAACTGCATGCATCATATCTGACAGGGCCCTTATTCTGAAATGTAGTCCTCACTTCTACATACTCAACACAGGGATATTCTCATTTACCAATACTAGAAATCTAGAGAAATTAGGATATATCATTAAGGAATACTCAGGGTTGCTTTCCTTTAGGATTGACTGATTCAATCTCCTTGCTGTCCAAGGGACTCTCAAGAGTCCTCTCCACACAGGAAATCAACTCTGAATATTCATTGGAAGGAATGATGCTGAATACACTGGCCACCTGATGCAAAGAGTCGACTCATTTGAAAAGACCCTAATGCTGGGAAAGATTGAAGGCAGGAGGAGGAGACGACAGAGGGAGAGATGGTTGGATGGCATCACAAACTCAATGGACGTGAGTTTGAGCAAACTCTGGGAGATGGTGAAGGACAGGGAAGCCTGGCATGCTGCAGTCCATGGGACTGTAGAGTCAGACATGACTTACTGACTGAACAACAACATTAAAGAAAGTATCAGGAACAAACACCAAGGTCTTAAATATAATAAATATTTAGTACAGGGCTGTAGACTTAGACTGATGCTGAAGCTGAAACTCCAATACTTTGGCCACCTGATGCAAACAACTGACTCATTTGAAAAGACCCTGATGCTGGGAAAGATTGAAGGCAGGAGGAGAAGGGGACCACAGAGGATGAGATGGTTGCATGCCATCACTGACTCCGTGGATATGAGTTTGAGTAAACTCCGGGAGTTGGTGATGGACAGGGAAGCCTGGCCTGCTGCAGTCCATGGGGTTGCAAACAGTCAGACACGACTGAGCGACTGAATTGAACTGAACTGTAGACTTAAAATATATTAATAGAAGTATTTAATGGCTTAATATTATGTTTAGTCTACTTGAAATATTCTATTTTACAATTTCAACAAAGAAACTGTCTCATACTTTGCATAATTAACTTCAGAGAAAGAGGTTTTGGAGACCAATATCTGTTGATCACTTAGCTTAGCTGTCCTCCCAAATCAACGCTTCCCATTACATCTCTCTTGTCATTTCCCCTGATGCAGAACATGGCACGTGCAAGTCTCAGGGAGTATCCCTTTGAATAAGGAACAAGTATCTAAACAAGCAAGGATTGGCATCTGCTAGCCTATGAATCTGGACTGTTAATTATATAAGGCAAACACCATGTATTCAAGAAAATGGTACCCATTCATCCACTTTTTTCAAAATGGAAAAGCACTACATTTAATTTGTGGTTCTCTGCATTTTAAATAGGCAACTCAATGAAGCAATAAATGTGTTCATAATGAATAGATTTTTCTACATAGGGGACTCTTAATGGCAGGAACACAGTTGAAGGTTTAACCTGGTGAACAAAAAAGTAAACAACAGAACACACAGGAATAATTTGAATTTAGCCAGAAAACGATGTCTTAGTTTTTGTTTTTAGAGTCACTGTTGTTAAGGGTAATTTTTAGGTTGTGATATAAATGCTTCGCTGTGTAAAAAGGGAAGACGGCTGTGACTGAATTACCAGGATCTAAAATAAGATCTAGTTTTCTGTGTACCCTGCCTGTCTCCCCAACAACTACTATGCTTGGCCACTCTGGGGAGCCCCCCAAGCCTTCCAGACTCCCCTCTCTTCTTCCTCACGCTGCTCTGGGCTTTTTTCCTCCTTTGATCTAAACTCCCACTACTCTCCTCCTAAACCTTTCCAGTGGGCGCCATGGGACTTCTGCTTCTAATTAAACTGTCCTATATCCTAACTTTGATGACAGAGGAGGAGATGGTTGGATGGCACCACTGACTGACGGACATGAGTTTGGGTAAACTCCGGGAGTTGGTGATGGACAGGGAGGCCTGGCATGCTACAGTCCGTGGGGTCACAAAGAGGTGGACATGACTGAGCGACTGAACTGAATACCGTAACTCTGGTGGAGCCCTCTACCAAGGTCAGAGGTGTGAGGCCTCGTATCAAGGCCACAGACACGGAGCTGCACGTCAACATCATCTCCAGATCAGACTGAGCCCCATGGCAACTGTTGCCATGAGCTGCCCTTATCCAAACCGGCCAGCTCCCTGACCCCTTCACCAGTCACCTAATGGCACCCTTCCAGCAGGAATCTTCTTTGTCTTACAGCTATAGAAGTTGGCAACGCACCATGAAAAGGGGGTGCCCTCACGAGCTGACCTGCTGTTCCAACGGTTGACTCTCCTGGTCTGTCGGGGGTCAGCCCGCTGTGCTTGCAGCACCCACGATAGCTCTGCTCTTCGTTCTTAATAAACTCGCCCCTGTCTGAAACACTGTTGTGTCTGCAGATTCCTTTCCAACCCTCATCCAAACCACGACGACTTCTCCAGCTGACGCTCACTCCACCCTGTGCCATAACTAAGCTCGAAGCTCGGTTCTTTGCTGGTGACCCAACTCCCCTCCAGCCGTTCCCCGAACGCGTGTCTATCCTCAGTCTTCTGAAGCTCACCGCTGATGTCTCCTTGTCTCCTGCATCTTCAGCCTTCTTTACCTATGAGCTCCTCCCCAGGGAACTGCTGATGTAACAGTCTCAGTTCTCTCTCCCCACCCGCCCACAACCCCTTTTCCTGTCTCCCCCTCCCCTCTTCTTGCTCTTCCGGTTCCTGGAGCCTAACCATTGTCCCCTGATGCTCCTTTGGGTACGGCAAGGACTCAAGGACTCAACATGCACTTCCTCGCTGCTCAGTCTAGACAGCCCTCTGAATCCTGCCTCTGACTTTTCCTTTATGTGTTTACTTAGACTTCTGGCTGCTTCAGGCCACAGGTGCCGTGTGCAGGGTCTCTCACTGTGGGCTGTGGGCTGAGTTGCCCCACAGCACGTGGGGTCTCAGCTTCCTGACCAGGGGCTGAACCAGCGCCCCCTGCATTGAAAGGCAGATTCTTAACCACCGGACCACCAGGGAGGTCCCGTCTCTCTGACTTACTGACGACACTGGTCCTCACTGACCCCTCCTCCCTCCTCTGTCCCCTTGGTCTCAATGACCACATAGTCTCTGGATTCTCAACTTTCTGAGCACTCTTCTCAGCCATCTCTGCACACTCTTTGTTTTTGTGGTTCAGTTGCTGAGTCGTGTTCAATCTTTGTGACTCCGTGGACTGCAGCACACCAGACTTCCCTGTCCTTCACCATCTCCCATTGTTTGCTCAAACCCATGTTCATCGAGTCGGTGATGCCATCCAACCATCTCATCCTCTGTCGTCCCCTTCTCCTCCTGCCTTCATCTTTCCCAGCATCAGGGTCTTTTCCAAAGGTCAGCTCTTCTCATCAGGTGGCCAGAGTATTGGAGCTTCAGGATCAGTCCTTCCATTGAATATTCAGGGTTGACTTCCTTTAGGATGGACTGGTTTGATTTCCTTGCCTTACCTTTTACCTTGTTTTAAATGGTCACAACCCTAAATATTGGTGATACTGGTGCTTCCCATGATTCTCTCTTAAGACAGTCTTCCCTTTTTGCTTAAATTCTTCTTTCTGCAAGAGCCCACTCACCCAACATCTTCAGTTCTCATTCACACGCTAATAACTGTCAGATGTGTGGGAATGGACTGGGCATCTCTTCTCGGATAGCTCGGGATGGCTCAATGGAATGCATCCTCCTCCTCTAATAACCTGCGCCTTCCATTTTCCTTCTGTCAGTGAACTTTATCATGACTCCCAGGTGCTAAATCTGAAACCCAAATCCGGTCTTTGCATGGCATGTGGGACATTAGTAAAAAAAATTATTTTAAATTGATGTATAGTTGATTTACAATGTTGTGTTACTTTTAAGTGCACAGCAGTGATTCAGATATATGTATGCATCCTTTTTCAGATTCTTTCCCATTAGAGGTTATAACAAGGTATTGAATATAGTTCCATGTGTTATATAGTAGATCCTGGCTGTTTATTTACTTTATATCAAGTATAAAATATATGTAATATATATAGAGCATCCGTGTATCTGTGAATCCCAAACTCCTAAGTTACCCCCTCCCTTTCCCCTGGGGTAGCCACATTTGTTTCCTACATCTGTGAGTCTACTTCTATTTTGTATATAAGTTCATTGTTCCATCACTTATATGTGGAATCTAAAAAATGACACACATGATCTAAATTCAGTCTTGATGCCTACCCGTCCATCATTAACTGCACCCAATCTGTTTACCTGTAAACGCAAACGTCTGTAAACGTCTCCACACAAATGCCCCTTAAATCCTTCCACATCACTCCAATACCCTGCACGCCGTGGCCCAGGTTCCATGATCTATTGATTTGGCTGCCGTGGGGGCAAGACCTCCATGCTCTTGGCAGAGAGACCTGTCTAAAATGCAATCTGATGTCACTGTCCTGACTTAACTGCCCTCCAACCCCAAGATGCCCCCTTTCCCCTTGGAGGAAGTCCTCACACCTCACACCTGGGCTCCCAAAGCCCTTCACAACGGGGCTACCATCTCCCAGCCCAGGTCCACATCTCACCACCCCTCCCCCGTGCCCTGTTACACACCACTTCTTTCACTCTGCAGTGAAGTCATGACCTCTGGCACGGGGACCTTAGTCTAGACACATGCTTTTCCGTACACCCAAACCATCAAGCTCTCTGTCTGGCTAACTCTGACTCATCCTTTAAGCATCACTAGAGACATTCATTCCTCCTGGAAGTCTTCCCTAAATAGGGTCAGGTGCCAACAAAACATCACCTTGTGCTCTTCCTACCATGGCACTTGCCACACTGTGGGAATCGCCTGTTGAACTGTAGGTGACTGTCCATTCTGTGGGCAGGACCCACGTCTGTCCAGTAACCATACTTTCCCTCTACCAGCCCAGCCCAGTACATGGTAGGTATTCTATATGCACTGAATCAGTTGTTCTCAAACTTTCTGACTTAGGATTCTTTTAAACACTTAAAAATTGAGAATTCCAAAGGCTTCTGTTTACATGCCTTATATCTATTAATAGTTATACTAGAAATTAAAACTGGAAACATTTAAAACATTAATTTTTTTAAAATAATAAGTTCATGACCTTTTAACATAAATATTTTTCATTAAAACTAAGCAAATTTTCCAAAACAAGTAGTGATAAGAGAATTATTTTACATTTTTTGTGGGTCTTAGGAATGCTTACTATAGTATAGCTGGATTCTTATTTCTGCTTCTAAATTCTTTGTGGCATTATGATTGTAGTGTATAAAAAAAAAATACAACCTCACACAGATACATAGTCGAAAGGGGAGGAGTATTTTAATAGGCTTTTCCTATAACTGTAGATGCTTATTTTTATATCACACTATAACTCAATAAGTAGTAATTTCTTAAAGGCTAGCTACAATGTATAATTTGAGACCATATCAATTAACTTTTCATACTCTGCTACATAAAAACCCTTCGGTGTACTTTGTCCTTTCAATGGATCTTTTGCCCAGTGATGATTTTGTAACATCATACATTGGTTATCTGAAAAATATTAATTCACTGAGTTACACAGATCTTCTAAAACATTTCATTATACAATATTTTTAGAACTACCTTTGTATCACCACTGAATGTGTCAATAAAGTCTTTTAATATTGAGAAACTGTCAAGTTTACAGTGGTGGATACAAGTTTCCCAAATTCTAATTTTCACATGAAAGCTTGAATTTTAGCTTTGGCAACAAATACTGTCACAGTTGTTTCCCTTGAAATGACAGGCTCCCTTCGCTCATTTTCAAGGAAATTTCGACCAAATACTCAAGTCTTAATAACCATAGTTTTTCTGTCACTCATTCTTTCAAATAAAAATGGTATTCCATTAAAACAGTGGCCAGTCATGATTTCAACTTAAAAAACAATTGTGCAAGTGCGTTTCCTGGAGATAACCACCATGCCTTGGCATATAATAGAAATGCTATATGGATACATCTCAGAATGTTAAAAAAAAAAAAAAAAGATGGACATTTGAGGATTAAGAGTTAATAACACAAGTTTTTATTGCTTCATCCAGGATATTCTTAAGTGAAACTGACTTTATTATTATTTTTTTAACTGTGAGGGCCAAGTGATGAAGGATACAATGACTTGTATAGTGCTACTGCCTTGATATATGCTAAGACCAGATGAAACAGTTCAGCAGGGTTACCGATCACAGACTTTGCATCATCAATGCAAATGTCCGCAGAGGGAGACGAGGCAAACTGCCTTAGTGTCATGAAAATGGTTCTGACCTCGCAGGTCCCTCGGGCCTGGGATCACATGGACAGAATCTCTGGGTCACATCCCATCAGACATCTACCCTCAGCACCTCCTGCATGGCCAACTTCTCTGCTCGTCACTCTTGGGCCTCTAGTGGCTTTCTCACTTCCAACTACTGGGTGTTGACACCTGGATCTTAATAAAGTCTTAGTTGGATCTCGATTTCCTGGTTTCATTTTTTATATAATTTCTGAGACCCATAAAGAAGGCTGAGCAGCAAAGAACTGATGTTTTTGAACTGTGCTGTTGGAGAAGACTCTTTTGAGAGTCCCTTGGACAACAAGGAGATCAAACCTGTCAATCCTAAAGGAAACCAACCCTGAATATTAGTTGGGAGGACTGATGCTGAAGCTGAACCTCCAATACTTTGGGTACCTGATTTGAAGAGCCATCTCTTTGGAAAAAGACTGATGCTGGGAAAGATTGAAGGTGGGAGGAGAAGGGGACAACAAAGGATGAGATGGTTGGATGGCATCACTGACTCGACGGACATGAGTTTAAGTAAACTCCGGGAGTTGGTGATGGACAGGGAGGCCTGGTGTGCTGCAGTCCATGGGGTCGCAGAGAGTCGGACATGACTGAGCAACTGAATGACAGTTGAGACCCAGGTTTGGGCATCAGCCCTCTGGCCTCAGGCCCCATGATGAAAAGTAAAGGAAATCCTGCTTGGTATTTTTTTTCTGGACCATTCTGGGGTGGACTGACTAGCTATGTGTTTTGCATGATGTGTGTGTTGAAGGAGGCAGTGGCGGAGGGGGAAGAATTTAATACAAACTGGTATTATTTAGGAATGCACCTAACTTTGAAAGTAAAACAAAAACTGGTCTGTTGTTTTATTTCTTACAAGGTAAGGTGAACTATTTTTGTGCTCTTGAAGACAGGGGTCAAATAAAAACCTTCTTCCGGTCAGTGATTACAAGCTGAGAGAAAGGACCGACATATTGCAGTTTTAAAGACATGTGCTTAAAAAAAAATAAAGACATGTGCTAGTCCATTTTTCTCCATCAGTACCTTCTGAATACGCATCAGGAGTTCATCCAAGTACGAGACCTAGATAAATGCATCTTTCAAATATGAAAGTTGAAGTTAGGCCTGCACAAGACAAGGTATCATTGCCTGAAAATAGCTTTTAGCAAATAGCAAATTAATTTGGAAGCAAATTGGGATGATTTTCAAGGCAGTCCTTCCTACCGAGTAACTCGTTTTTATCATCAAACCAGAAATGCTCTCTTCTCCTTGCACGCCTCTTGTTTTAAAAAAATATTATGTGTCTTGATGACTGAGTGTTTAAAGATTTATTTATTCTTGGTTACCCGGGTCTTCACTGCCGTGGGAGGGGCGTTCTCTAGTGGCAGGGGGCAGGGGCTACTCGCGAGCTGTGGCATTCGGGCTTCTCCCTGCGGTGCCTTCTCTTGCCGTGGAGCCTGGGTCCTAGGGTGCATGGGCTCGGTAGTTGGGGTGCATGGGTTTAGCTGCCCTGTGGCCTGTGGGATCCTCTCTGACCAGGGATCGAACCCATGTCCCCTACACTGGCAGACAGAGTCTTAACCACTAGCCCACCAGGGAAGCCCCTCCTTGCATGCCTCTTATATCACTTTACTGAGAAATCCTTGAACTAAAGCTTTCACATCGGCACAACCACCTCCTTGCAGTCTGAACAGCCAAGCTCCACCATACTCATGTGTCAGAACAAAATGAACCTTTACTATTTCCAAGAGTCGATGAGAAAATGAAATGCCTTTCCTGCCATTCTGCAGCATTCTTGCAAGTGGAGCCCAGAGGTTTAACCTCCAGGGGGACTATGGGAAAACTTCAGGTGCTTCCCTGGCAGGAAGGGCACTTGGTGAGAAAGCAGCACTGTGTGGGTGCTCGAAGGCAGAGTCTGTTTTCTGGGGAGAGGCAGGTTGTAGGTGGTGGGCACCACCCAGACCCCAGCCCAAGAGCGTGTCTCTGGGATGGTGAGGGGCCACCCCCTCCTCCTCCACCGACAGGAACCTGCTGGATCCAGCACAGGCTGGGCTCGGCTCCCTGGCCACGGCGGAGAGAGGGTCTGAGTTCTGGAGGCACGAGGCCTGGGTCTGAATGCGGGCTCCGTCGCCCACAGGTTGACTGACCAGGGCAGGGTGCCTAACCGTCAGAGCTGTCATCTACAAAATGAAGAAAACGCGCCCAGCTCCTGGAACGGTTATGAGACGGTAAAGAATCATCAACACAGGACTTCCCTGGTGGTGCAGGGGTTGGAACTTGCCTGCCAATCCAAGGGACACGGGTTCAGTCCCTGGTCCAGGAAGATTCCACGTGCCGCAGAGCAGCCTAGGCTGGGCCCTAACTACTGAGGTGTAGGGCCCGGGGCCAGGGGAGGAGCCGCTGCGCAGAGACGGCCGCATGCCAAGACCAGAGAGAGGCCTGCTCGCCACAGCCAGAGCCAGCCTGTGCAGCGACGCAGACCCAGCAGGGCCACAGTAATCACACAGATATTCTCTAAGAATCACCTACACCGAACACTCAGCTGGCAGGCGGCGCTAGCAGTAAAGAAGCTGCCTACCAGTGCAGGAGACGCGAGAGATGTGGGTTTGATCCCTGGGTCGGGAAGATCCCCTGGAGAGGGCATGGCAGCCCACTCCAGTGTTCCTGCCTGGAGACTCCCATGGACGGAGGAGCCTGGGGGGCTAAAGTCCATGGGGTCACAAGAGTCAGACACGACTGAGCAACACACACTTTGACTTTTCACAGTAGCAAATGTCAGCTGCTAACAGTATTATCACTCTTCTTCTACAAGCAGGAGCTGTACACCCCCTATTTTTTTTTTCCATATTAGTCTCCATATTACCACAAGCACCTAAAAGGAGAAGAAATGCATCTAGGACTTTTATGTAATTCCTCCTCTACCCATGCCAGGAAGAGGTTCCTGAGGACAAGTTGGAAGATCCTATCTAATTTTTCAGGCATCAGTCAAAGAATACGTCACTCGCCAAGGCGGTCCTGGAACCTGGGACTCTTTGCTGCAGAGCTTACACCAGGCACAGCACTCCTGGAGCTACAACATGCGAAGAAACTACATGGGACTAAAAACAATTGTCTGCATGCACAGCTGGGGCAAAATCTGCACCAAAAGCTACAAAAAGGACCAAAAAACCCAACTGCCATTTCTGAAGGGCTGGGAGCACAAAGTAGGTATCATGAGCAGAAGCAGGGTACTTCCCCAGCCCCCTGCACGCAACGCACCCCCTGCCCACCCCGCCGAGCGAGCAGGGGGGCCTGTCACTCGTTGCCACTCTCTTCTGCGGCCCGCACGGGAGCGCCAACAAAGCCTTACCTGAGTCTCCAGTCTGGCCCCTGGTCAATTCCTATTGCTTGGCCAAGAACACCAGTTTCAGTATCATTCCACCAGGCGTGTTTACACCCTAACTGGGAGGGGTCTCTTGAGATATAAACATTTGGATTAATAACAAAGCTTGACAAAAAGATGCAGTCTCATCAGAGGAAGACTCGGAAAGGACCCGACCCCAGTGTGAAGTCTCAACCACCATTTTAGGCCTTGAGTCCCTCAATCTTCTCAATCCTGACAACCTTTCCTTCTACTCTGCTTCAAAAGTGAAAGTGAAAATCGCTCAGTTGTGCCCAGCTCTTTGCGACCCATGGACTGTAGCCCACCAGAGTCCTCTGTCCGGGGGATTCTCCAGGCAGGAACACTGGGGTGGGCCGCCATCTCCTTCTCCAGGAGTCTTCCTGACCCAGGGATGCAGGAGAGGCTGTGCAGACTCGTGGGCCTCAAGGCCAGACCCCGTTCATTCAGATTGGGAGAAAACGGACAGTGGTTTGCTGGTGGGAACGACCCGTGTGAGAGGGGATCCCACTCGGGGACCGGCTGCAGACCTGAGCCTCCCGAGCTCCCCATCAGCCTCCCCGCCACGCTCCACTGGGTGGAGAGCTCCCCACTGCTTCAGGCCCCACGGCCCTGCCACCTGGGGGCCCTTGGCCTGGGACACCATCCCTCCAGCCACTGTCTTTCCCGGTCTGACCCGGTTCTTCCTCACCGTTCAGTGTGGGCATTGTTCACAGGGGTTACTCGGGACAGACTAAATGTCAACCCACAGGAGCTAAGCTGGAACAGCGCAAAGTGCGACATTTAGCAGACGGCTTACACAAATCACACTGGTCTCCAAGACACGTGGCATGGCCTGTTTCAGCGGGACAAGGCTCACAGACACAGAAGCAGGTCTGAGGAGCTGGTTTCCAGGGGCTGTACCTGTGATTTTCTAAGTAATGGGTGGTATGGTGTGCGTTTTTGGTCTATAATTTCTTTAAGAAGCATGTGTTGTTTTTGTAATAAGAAAACCTATTTTTGTAAGAGCCATTTCATTGTTAATGTCTTTGCATTCCTATTGCTCACAATGATAGACCATTTTGGACAAGGACAGTGGCTGGATAGAAAAAAAGAACCTGGAAAATAATGGAAAACAGGTAAATGGTTTTGTGCGTGGTTTACAACAGCACACGTTTATCATGTTGCAGTTCCGGAGGTCAGAAGTCCAGAATGCGTCTCATGGGGCTATACTCAAGGTGGCAGGAGGCCGCCTTCCTTTCTGTGGCTCTTTAGGAGAATCCATTCCCTTGCCTGTCTCGGGTTCTAGAAGCTTCCGGCATCTCTTGGCCCCTGACCCACTTGCTCCATCTTCAGAGCCAGTCCTGTTGGCCTGAGTCCTTCTCCTGCTGCCATTTCCCTGATTCTGACTCTCCTGCCTCCAGGTTCCCCATTAAAGAATGCTTGTGATTACCCTGGGCTCACTTGGATCTTCCAGAATCATCTTATTGTAAAGTTGGCTTGTCGCCACCCTATTTCCAGGCACGACTGTGCTTCCTCCTTGTCGGGTACCACGGCACTCTCAGAGTCTGGGATCGGGATGTGGGCGCTGCCCAGGGCCAATCTTCTGTCCACTGGGAGCTCCCACATGTCTCTCTCTAGCTCAGCCTCAGTCCCAGACCTCAGACTTATCTTTCTACCTGACATTCCCTGGGTGTGTAACAGGCATCGTGGCCAAAGCTGACCCTCTGACCTTCTTCTGAAACCTGTTTCTCCCCTCGGGGTCCCCTCTCCATCCTTCCAGCTTCTCAGGCCACAAGCTCAGAGTCTGCTTTGACTATCCCCTGTATCTCACCACCTGGCTCCTCGCATCCCAGCGCGCTGCCTGAACCTTCCTCAGGACACCAGGACCCGACCACCACCACGTCCATCACTGCCCGGCCCAGGCCAGCATCGAGTCTCAGCAAGACTACCGTGGCAGCCCACTCACCATTCTTCCTGCCTGCCTGACGTCTCCTCCTGTGGACTAGTCTCAAAAAACAAGCCCCTTTTGTCCCTCCGTGTCTGCTTATCCTGTGTATTCTTCACCTCGTGCTTTGGTTAACGAACATCATATGGCTAGTCATTGTTTTTCTCTGTTCTCCCCACCAGAGCATAAGCTTCCTGAGGACAGGGAAGCTCTTTTTATTCCTTGCTGCACCCCCCGAGCCTAGAACTGTGGCTGGCACAGGGTAGGCACTCGGTGAATGCTTGGCATTTGAATAACAGGCCCTCCTCCGGCTTACCCCTCTGGACTCTGCCCCATGTGCTGGGCGAGGGCTGGGACAGAGGCCACGGGAGGACCAGGGCCTTCGGAGGCCTCTGGGTTGGCTCTGGGCTCCTCACCGGTAACGTCCAGGTCAGCAGGGACCAGGGTTTATGGGCTCGGCTGGGGAGCCACTGCCCCGCTGCTGAAACCCCGCAGCCTGACCCAGGGATCTAAAGAAAGTACAGGCCGGGGGGGGGGGGGCAGCACCCTGAGCCCAGGCTCCCCCTGGGAGGGAAGGGCTGCAGTGGGCTGCCTTCCCCTGCACACAGGTGACCCCTGCTGACAGCGGTGAACCCCGCCGAGAGGAGCTGGCAGCATCTACTCTTCCCTTCAACAGGCAGAAGCACTACTCTGTGCCCAGTGCTGTCCTGGGAGCTGGGGAGACGCAAGTGAGCCCGGCAGACAGGGTCCCTGCCCCCGGAACACGGACACGAGGGGAGCCAGACAGTGAACGAAAGAACAGCAGCAGATCGCCAAGGGGAGACAGAGTGTGAGGGTGAGGGGAGAGGTGATGGGCTGTGCTGAGAGCAGCTCCTCGGAGCAGGCGGGAAGGAAAGTGGTTCACTCCAGCAAGGCGCCTGCCTTCTTCCTACACATGTCACCACCGAGCTACGTGGCCTTGGAGGAGTCACACCTCCCAGGAGTAAACTGGGTTACACAAAAACATTGGCTCAGCAAGCTAAAATGTCTGAGCTACTGTTGCAGTTCAGTCGCTCAGTCATGTCTGACTCCTTGCGACCCCATGGACTGCAGCACGCCAGGCCTCCCTGTCCATCACCAACTCCTGGAGTTTACTCAAACTCATGTCCACTGAGTCGGTGATGCCATCCAACCATCTCATCCTCTGTCATCCCCTTCTCCTCCTGCCTTCAATCTTGCCCAGCATCAGGGTCTTTTCCTGTGAGTCTGAGTAGCGTCAATCAATAAAGCTCCAAGTCTGGCTTAATCCAGCACTTCAATGAGGAGGCTCTTTCTTTTTCTCCAGAACTTAGCAAAACAGGTCATTTTTAATCACATGTAACTCACCTTAGAGAGTGAAAGTGAAAGTGAAAGTCATTCAGTTGTGTCTGACTCTGTGTGACCCCATGGCCTATACAGTCCATGGAATTCTCCGGGCCAGAATACTGGAGTGGGTAGCCTATCCCTTCTCCAGGGGATCTTCCCAACCCAGGGATCAAACCCAGGTCTCCTCCATTGCAGGCAGGTTCTTTACCAGCTGAGCCACAAGGGAAGCCCAAGAACACTGGGGTGGGTAACCTATCCCTTCTCCAGCAGATCTTCCTGACCCAGGAATCAAACTGAGGTCTCCTGCATTGCAGGCGGATTCTTTACCAACTGAGACATCAGGGAAGCCAACTCATCTTATGGTAAACAAAAATTACCAGAAGAAATCAGACACCAGAAAGATTAACTCCCAACTAAAGTGTGATTCCAGCAAGATGACTGGGTTAACAATTACATTTGACCAAATTCTTCACTATCCGTAACTCTACCTTCTCAGGAGCTCTTGTGAATTTTCAAATTTCCTCTTTTCCGTTTCCTTTGATTGTTAGGAAAACAATCAAATTCCTTAGGGCACCCAAGATCCACTATGATCAGAGCTCCATATAGTTCTTGACACCTCTCCTGCCACATGCCAACCCTCCCCCACCCCAAAAAAAAAAACCCATGACCTGGCCAGCCGTGTGCCCTCTGCTCCGGTGACACAGGCTCCACGTCCCTGAATATATCTTGTGACTTTAGTTTTCCATGCCTTTGTACGTGCTATGGGTTCTGAAAAGCCTCGAAAACACCTCTGTACACACACAGTTATATAATGTGATTAGTAAGGTTACAACATAGAGTATTAAAATTAATCCTTTCTGCCCTAAGGACACGACCGTGCCTTCTTCACTTTGGAGTTCTGAGTCTCTCTGGAACTTGGGTCCCTAAAGCGGGATCTATACACAGTCGGGATTAATATTACTTGGGCTTGCAGACATGCATGTTTTCAGGCCCTGCTACAATACCTACTGAACTGGAAACTCTGAGCACAGGGCCCAGGAGCGGGTGTTTAAAAAGTCCTCCAGGCGATGTACACGCACCAGAAGTTTGAGAAGCACTGATCCAGGTATTCGTTCATGTTGGCTGAATGAATGGATAAATGGTTAAAAAATTGTGATGCTCCTCTTACATTTCTAAAAACATACCTCCCTTCCAAGCTTTTGCCTTCACATGTGTCAATTCAGACCTATGTATATGTACATACATCAGTTCAGTCCAGTCGCTCAGTCGTGTCCAGCTCTTTGCGACCCCATGGACTGCAGCATGCCAGGCTTCCCTGTCCATCGCCAGCTCCCAGAGTTCACTCAAACTCATGTCCATCGAGTCAGTGACACCATCCAGCCAACTCATCCTCTGCTGTCCCCTTCACCTCCTGCCTTCAATCTTTCCCAGCATCAGGGTACATACATAAATACAATAAATAACCAATCTTTTAAAGATGTCCAGTGAAATTTTGATTTGATCACTGTAGGACATTAAACGTTTTCCTCTATAAAGAAGCAGCTAAGAGAGGACTTTGTTTATTGTTAGTGAGTTGTTCAGTAGCTACATGTACACATACAACACTGTTCTGAATTTTGGCTGGAAGAATGGAAGCTCAGGAAATTAAACTCTCAGTGTCTTCCCTGGGACCACAGAGCAATTTAGTGAGAGGCCAGGATCAGACCCACCAGCCCCAGAATTTCCCACTATGGCTTAGTGTACTACCCACAGAGGCGCTAGGGGTAAAGAACCCGCCTACCGATGCAGGAGACGTAAGAGACACGTGTTCAATCCCTGCGTCGGGAAGATCCCCCAGAGGAAGCCATGGCAACCCACTCCCGTATTCTTGCCTGGAGGATCCCACAGACAGAGGAGCCTCGCGGACTACCGTCCATGGGGTCACGAAGAGTCGGACATGACCCAGGGACTAACACGCAGAGACCTTGGAAGGTTCCCCTAAATACTTTGTTTTGTGGTCAGGCAAGGAAATGTGTAAAGGTCCCTACCCTCTATCTGATCATTGCCTAAAGGACTTTCCTCTGGGGCCAGAAGTGATTTGTCCGTGTTGTAATAAAGGCAGCCTTTTCACATCTCCCTCGGTAGCTGTGGAAATCCTGGCCCACACCCAAATGCCCCACTTGGGTTTTGTTCAGGAAAGATTTCTTCCAGCTGCTTTATTTGTTCCCCGATTACATGTATGAGCTTCCAGAATGCACAAGATCTCAAGTCAAATGAAAGGCTTCAGTTCCCAGTTTGCATAAAGAGAAAATTTGAAACCAAGGGAAAAAACGAAACATAGCTAAATGAAGGGCTAAGTATTAAAGAAATGAGACTGGATAGCATTCTCCCTAAAAGGTCAGCACGTGCCAATGCGCGGAAGGAGAATGAGGCAGTGTGGGGTAATCACAGCATCCCTGTGCTATACTTATGGCCCCGCTTGCAAAGGAAGTCAGACACCCTCTTTAGCATTTACAATTTGGGGCATAGCAAGCTGCTAGAAATGAAAATATATGTCTGCACTTAAAAACGTGCGCACTCACATTCATGAGTCTTATTCTCAATAACCAAAAGGCAGACACGACACAGATGTCCATTGACGGACGATGGGATAAACAAAACGTGGCTTATTCACACGATGGAATACTACTCAGCCTTTCAAAGAAAGGGAATTCCTTTTAAATGCAGACGGCCCTTGAGGACATCCTGCTGAGAGAAATAAGCCGGTCCAAAATGAGAAACGCTGTAAGATTTTACTGACATGAGGTATCTCGTGTAGTCTAACTCACAGAAACACAAAGGCGAATGGTGGCTGCCCAGGGCTGAGGGGAGAGCAAATGGGAGTTTCCATTTGCAAACTGACAAGGTTCCAGAGGTTGGTTGTACAACGACGTGAAGACAGTTACTGCCATGGCACAGTACGCTAACACACGATTAAAGAAAAACAAAACCAACAGCAGAAACAAAACAAACAAAAAACCCCACAAACAGGACTTCTCTTTCAAGGATTGGAAGAGCATGTCTAAGAATGAAATTGGGGCATCCTGGAGATTGGCCCTCATTCATGTCAAGAGCCTGGGATGAGTACTAAGATGCGGGTCTAAATGGAAAATGTGAAGTAAGGGGCCAGGCGTGGCCGGTGAGTCGTGGCAGATGGAGACACAGAAGAATCTGGAAACAGAAGACTACAGACACAGGTGTGAGAGGAAGGTGACCTTTCACACAAACATGGAGAGTTTGAGTGACCCTCCCCCCTCGCAAAGTAATCAAATGCTAAAGTCTGGAAATTTAAGAAGCAAAATTCTGAAGTTTCATGAATCTTGAAATATATTCTGGAAAATATTTAGAAGTTGATGGAGTCCCAAACATCATTTGAACATTAAACACATCCCACACATTTATCTACTGTGATTAAGCCATACAGTCTTACAATATCACAAATAGGACAACTGGTATATGTAATGATTAAACACAGTGAGACCTTCAGAAGAGCCTGCATAAACAGTGAAGACACTCTTGTCTGAGGCCGTCTGGACTAAAAGCCAATTCAGGTCAGTTCAGCTGCTCAGGTGTTGGCTCTTTGACCTCATGGACCGCAGCATGCCAGGCCTCCCTGTGCATCACCAACTCCCAGAGCTGACTCAAACTCATGTCCATCAAGTCGGTGATGCCATCCAGCCATCTCATCCTGTCATCCCCTTCTCCTCCTGCCCCCAATCCCTCCCAGCATCAGGGTCTTTTCAAATGAGTCAGCTCTTCCCATCAGGTGGCCAAAGGATTGGAGTTTCAGCTTCAGCATCAGTCCTTCCAATGAACACGCAGGACTGATCTCCCTTAGGATGGACTGGTTGGGTCTCCTTGCAGTCCAAGGGCGTCTCAAGAGTCTTCTCCAACACCACAATTCAAAAGCATCAACTCTTTGGCACTCAGATTTCTTTATAGTCCAAATTTCACATCCATACATGACTACTAGAAAAGCCATAGCTTTGTCTAGACAGACCTTTGTTGGCAAAGTAATGTCTCTGCTTTTTAATATGCTATCTATGTTGGGCATAGCTTTTCTTACAAGGAGCAAGCATCTTTTCATTTCATGGCTGCAGTCACCATCTACAGTGATTTTGGAGCCCAAGAAAATAAAGTCTGTCACTGTTTCCATTGTTTCTCCATTTATTTGCCATGAAGTGATGGGACTGGATGCCATGATGTTAGTTTTTTGAATGTGTTTTAAGCCAGCTTTTTCACTCTCCTCTTGCACTTTCATCAAAAGGTCTTTAGTTTTTCTTCACTTTCTGCCATAAGGGTGCTGTCATCTGCATATCTGATGTTACTGGTATTTCTCCTGGCAATCTTGATTCCAGGTTGTGGTTCATCCAGCCCAGCATTTCTCATGATGTACTCTGCATATAAATAAGCAGAGTGACAATACACAGCCTTGACATACTCCTTTCCCAATTTGGAACCAGTCTGTTGCTCCATGTCCAGTTCTAACTGCTGCTTCTTGACTTGCATACAGATTTCTCAGGAGGCAGGTAAGGTGGTCTGGTAGTCACATCTCTTTCAGAATTTTCTACAGTTTGTTGTGATCTACACAGTCAAAGGCTTTAGCATAGTCAATGAAGCAGAAGTTTTTCTGGAATTCTCTTGCTTTTTCTATGATGCAATGGATGTTGGCAATTTGATCTCTGGTCCCTCTGCCTTTTCTAAATCCAGCTTGAACATCGAGAAGTTCTCAGTTGACGTATTGTTGAAGTCTTGCTTGGAGAATTTTGAGCATTACTTTGCTAGTGTGTGAAATGACTGCAACTGTGTGGTAGTTTGAGGATTCTTAGGCATTGCCTTTCTTTGGAATGAAAACGGACCTTTTCCAGTCCTGTGGCCACTGCTGAGTTTTCCAAATTTGCTGGCATATTGAGTGCAGCACTTTCACAGCATCATCTTTTAGGATTTGAAATAGCTCAGCTGGAATTCCATCACCTCCACTCTCTTTGTTCACAGTGATGCTTCCTAAGGACATTTGACTTCACATTCCAGGATGTCTGGCTCTAGCTGAGTGATCACACCATCCTGGTTATCAAAGAGACTGAGAATCCCCAGGAAATTTGACTTTGAAGGTCCATGGGATTTGATTACAGAATTCCACAGGACTGGGGAAACAGATTCGTGGAGGACACAAACAAAACGTTCTGTGCACCAGGACCCCAGAGAAAGCAGCAACGGCCCCACAAAAGCCTGAGCCAGACTTGCCTGGAGTGTCCAGTAGTCTCTGGTGGAGGCGTGGGTTGACAGTGGCCTGCCGTGGGGCCAGGGGGACTGAGCGCCACAGTCCCGGGAGCGGCAGGACTTAGTGGCATAAGCCCTTCGGAGGAGGTCACCACTAACCCTGCCATAGTTTGGCCTCCAGCCAAGTCCAGGGGGGGAATACAGCTCCGCCCATTAACAGAAAATTGGATTAAAGGTTTACTGAGCTTGGCCCCGCCCATCAGAGGAAGACCCAGATCCCCCACAGCCAGTATCTCCCATTAGGAAGCTGCCAGAAGTTAATCAGCCAATTTTTAAAAAATTGTTTTAAAGGGGAAACATGCAAAAAATAAACACAGCCTGCTGTCAATGCTGGGGTCCATCAGATCCCCCATCTGGAAGTGTCACCTGCTGAGAGCAGACAGGTAAGGACCTCCTGGGCTCCACCTGCAGCCAGGGGAAGTCACTTTGCTCCCCTGGGGGGCAGGCCACACCCGACGCCTGATCAGTGCCTGAGGACACGTGCAAACGCCTCTCTGCCACATCTCTGAGGGTGGCTGGCACCAGTCTCCCACCTGGGCGTCCAGTCTCCTTCTCATGGTCCTGCCTCCCTCACTCCCATCCAGGCCTGGATCCGAGAGCGCTCACTCCCCAGCGAGCTTTTGCACATCTCCATCTCAGTCTATTCCCCAGGAGCCCACCCTAAGACACACATGTAACTTAAATGCCTGACTTAACATTTTAAATATAAGCATGTGTTCATTTCCTTATATCCTGATCTATGCCAGAGCCCTCATCTTTGAGAAATGGTACATGGATCAGCATGATTTGTTCTCTTTCTCGAATGAACTACACCTAAAAGGCATTACCTACGATTTCCAATTTTGGTTTCCTGAAAACAAGAAAACTTAAAAGACCACTAGAAAACAACCTAGATGTGGAATTCCTCTAGCTTTTTAAATTCCCTGCTCACCAGTTTTTAACAGTTCTCTCACCCACAGTTAATGTGACAGATTAAAACAATTTTAAAAATTGTAATAAAACACACATAACATAAAATTTACCATCTTAGCTCAGTCATATTAAGCCGCACACTCAGTTTGCAGTCATCACCACCATCCATCTCCAGAACTCACACTGCAAACCTGAACCTCGGTCCCCCTTAAAGCAGAACTCTCCGTTTTCCTGCCCTGCAGCCCCTGGCAGCCGTGGTTCTACTTTCTATCTCTATGAGAATGACCACTCAAGGTCCTCAGAAGTTTTTCTTCAATTTATTGAGTTACCTTTATTAAGTCTTTCCAAAATTTATTTTTTTTATAGAAAAAGGCAGCTTTTTGTACTGACATTCTGTTTGCTTACTATTTAATTAAATCACCTAATTATAAGGACAAGTTCAGCTGGCATAAAGAGGTTTGAGAACAAACAACATAGAACAGGTCTGGGGATGAAAACCACTCAGGTAGTTGGAGCAGACATACATGAAGGTGCTGCAGAGAAGCTTCTAGTTACAAATGTTCCACATGCTGCAGGCACCCACCAGATGGCTCAGTATAAGGACTGGAAGCTTCCTTTAGTCTGCTGAACTGGCTGAAAGGATGTCTTCTACTGTGTCAATATAGATACTGATGGCGTTTCTTGAGCACCTATTATGGGTCAGGCACTGTGTTAAGCATGTAGCTTGCACTGTGTCACTGAATGTCCATAATCTGTGAGGCAAATATTGTCACCTTCATTTTCCCTACAAGGAAACCAAGGCCTAGAGAAGGAATCAAGCAGTTTATCGAAAGTGGCGCCACTGAGAAGCGGCAGAGCTGAGATTTTCAAGTTGGTGTGACTCCAAAGCCTGTTTCCCCTCTTCCTGCCCACACTGGCTCTGCAAATGAATATTAAATAAAAGGTGTAACAAGAATAAAAACACAGAAGTGAGCCTTTGTTTGCTATTGGCATCATACAAAATGACAAAATATGTCACTTGCTTTTTTAAGACTATAATTTAACAAACAAGGAATGTACTTAAATTCTCATAAGAAAGCAGTATAGGTAATACAATCTGCAATTGGTGTTTGTTTACATAAGAATGATTTCAGTTAATTAAAGGCAGAAGAGCTAGGCAGCATTTGTAAGGAAAGAACTGAAGTCAGACATTTTAATTACGCTATCAGATTAGCACAAAAAAAGAGAATAAGCTGTAAAGTTTTATCGAATATAATAAAAGCGAAGTGCGTTATGTCTCAAGATAACTCTTTGGATCAAGACAGAGAGAGAGGACATCTGAAATAATCCACAGACTCAGACAGTAAGTGACTAATCAAAGAGGTCTCACCACAACCATTTACGTCAACCACCACATGGAAGAAACAAGTTTTATTAACAAGCATATTCCCAAGAAAATAAGAGAAGAATCTGTGCTTTCTTTTAAAAAAGGGAAACGAATGGCATTTCAGAACAGATACCAATGTCACTGAAAGCTAATAGCAAATTAAAAAAAAAAAAGGAGGTATATAAGATTGCCAAACCATGAGCAGAAGCAAGCATCGTTTAGCAGCCTCTGCAAGACCTGGCAGAGTGCTGGCCCTCACCGGCCACGAAATGCGGCAGCTCCCTTCCACATCCACAAGCCAGAGTGCACGCACTCTCCCCAGTCCGTCCAGGACAGTGAGCTGTAACGACACACGCCGAGACTCCCAGAAGGTCAGCACAGCCAAGAAGGGCTGCCTGTGCCCCAAAGCTCTTTCTACACCGACAGTCCATGAACTATCATCAGACACAGCTAAGCCTCAGGCCCTCTCCCAGAGAGCCTGGCGACTTCTCTTTCATGGAGCCATCCGACCTAGAGGTCCACGTCTAGACAGAACACCTGCCCTGGGTGTCCCATGGACACGTCCCAGGCTGACACCATCACCAAGCCCTCTCCTCTCCCCCACGGACACATCCCAGGCTGACATCATCGTCAAGCCCTGTCCCCTCCCCCACGGACACGTCCCAGGCTGACGCCATCACCAAGCCTTCTCCTCTCCCCTTCCTGTGTCCTCTGTCCCACTCAGTGGGGCCACCACTCACTCAGATCCCCAGTCCAGGGGCCTGGGGGCCACGCTCAACTTTTTACCCCCCTCCACCGCACATCCCATCCCCATGGTGATTCACACATTAGACACCACTTGAATGCATGTGCTTGTCCACTGAGCCCTTAGTTTAGGACCTAGACCCTTGCAGGAAGGCTTCCTATAGTGATCAGTTTAGTCAGGGGGTCCGATAACAATCTCCTCATTTTCTGATCTCCAACTTCATATCTGTAATTTTACAGTAAGGAGTTCATGATCTGAACCACAGTCAGCCCCTGGCCTTGTTTTTGCTGACTATATAGAGCTTCTCCATCTTTGGCTGCAAAGAATCTAATCAAATCTGATTTCGGTGTTGACCATCTGGTGATGTCCGTGTGTACATCCTTCTCTTGTGTTGCTGGAAGAGGGTGTTTGCTGTGACCAGTGTGATCTCTTGGCAGAACTCTACTAGCCTTTGCCCTCTTCACTCTGTACTCCAAGGCCAGCCTTGCCCATTACTGCAGGTATCTCTGGACTTCCTACTTTTTCTTTCCAGTCCCCTATGATGAAAAGGACATCTTTTTTTGGTATTAGTTCTAGAAGGTCTTGTAGGTCTTCATAGAACCGTTCAACTTCAGCTTCTTCAGCATTACTGGTTGGGGCATAGACTTGGATTACTGTGATACTGAATGGTTTGCCTTGGAAACGAACAGAGATCATTCTGTCACTTCTGAGATTGCACCCATGTACTGCATTTTGGACTCTTGTTGACTATAATGGATACTCCATTTCTTCTAAGGGATTCTTGCCCACAGTAGCAGATATAATGGTCATCTCAGTTAAATTCACCCATTTCAGTCCATTTTCGTTCTAAGATGTCTATGCTCACTCTCGTCATCTCCTGTTTGACCATTTCCAATTTACCCTGATTCATGGACCTAACATTCCAGGTTCCTGTGCAGTATTGCTCTTTACAACATCAGACTTCACTCCCATCACCAGTCACATCCACCACTGGGTGCTGTTTCCGCTTTGACTCAGCCTCTTCATTGCTTCTAGAGCTATTTCTCCAGAAGCATATTCTTCTCCAGTAACATACTGGGCATCTACTGACCCAGGGACTTTATCTTTCAATGTCCTATCTTTTTCCCTTTGGGAGAGACTGAAGCCAGGAGGAGAAGGGGATGACAGAAGATGAGATGGTTGGAGGGCATCACCAACTCAGTGGACATGGGTTTGAGCAAGCTCCAGGAGATGGTTAAGGACAGGGAGGCCTGGCGTGCTGCAGTCATGGGGGCGCAAAGAGTCAGACACGGCTGAGTGACTGAACAAATTCATATCTAAACACCAAGTTCAATTCTTTCAAATCAACCTGGGTAGAATCCCTGAAAAAAGTGGAGAAAGAGACTTTCCCTTAGCACTTTAGGTGTGAGAAATTTTTTGCATACCACTTAGAGATGAAAGCACATCAAGTAACACCAAAAATGGATTTGTAGCCCAAATGCAATAGGCCAGTTTTATTTTCAGTATTCTTTTATTTGATCAAAAACCTGTCTCCTTAGAGCAATCTCTCTTACTTTGAACCCCAAACTCTACCACTTACTAACTGCAAACCTTCAATCAGGTTACACAGTGTTACAGAGAAAAGGAAGACAATGGTATTTAGTTGTATGAGGCTTGTTAAGTTCAACAACAGACAGTAAAGCTCAGTTAAGGGCCAGGCACTGCCTCGAGCATCTGAGACTCAAGGGTGAAAGTCACAGCTCTGCACCTGGCACTTCTGGTCTAGTGGGGCAGACAGATAAGGACCAAGAAGTGTGGCGACACATGAATGCCGGAATCGGGATGTGAGCAAGTTTCATGAAGACGGAAGACCAAGATGATGGAGAAGAACTGAAAGGACTTCTTCGAAATGGGATAATTGTGTAAACATCTGATGCCTGGCTTACTTACCACTTTTGTTAAGCTGGGTGTTTTGTTTCTTTTTAACCCACATTTAGGCTTACCACTGCTACTGACCTAACCTTTCTCTTGTCTTTCTGATAGTCCATATATGAAATCACCAACAAAACTCCTGATGGTCCCTCTACTGTGAAGACACTTGCACAGCCCTGACAAGGGGGCCTCATTCGAACGAGAGGCACCAGCTGCCCAGCGCCTGTGGGAGCCACCTGGGGGGCGAGTCCTCCGGCCCCAGTCAGGCCTTCAGATGACTGCAGTCCCGGCTGACATCCTGAGTGCAACTTTATGAGGGGGCAAGAGAAGCCAGGACCAGCGGCTCAGTCATTCCCAGATTCCTGACCCACAGGTATTACATGAGATACCAAATGTTTATTGCTTTAATCTGCTGAGTGTGATGGTAATTTGTTACTCAAAATAGAGATAAGACACACATGACCATGAGCGTGAGAGCACGCAGGGTTAGTGCTGGTCCTATGCCTTTCCCGGCTTCACGTCACGACCTATCAAGAAACCACAGCTTAAAATACCAGAATCATGTCAGTGAGAGAGAGTGACAGGTTGTGACTTCTTAAAGACAATTAAAACAAAGTGTATGGCAAGACAAGGAGACCAAACCAGTCAATCCTAAAGGAAATTAACCCTGAATATTCATTGGAAGGACCTGATGCTGAAACTGAAGCTCCAATACTTTGGCCACCTGGTGCAGATACTTGGAAAAGACCCTGATGCTGGGAAAGACAGAAGGCAGAAGGAGAAAGGGGCAGCAGAGGATGAGGTGATTAGTTAACACCTCTGACTCAGAGGACATGACCTGAGCAAACTCTGGGAGACAGTGAAGGCAGGGGAGCCTGGCGTGCTGCAGTCCACGGGGTCGCAGAGTCAGACGCGCCTGAGACTGAACAATAACAATATGGGAAGGCAAGTAATAGTGACAGGCAATGACTCATCACTGAACTGTAAGAAATAAGCAAATAACACAAAGGAGTTCTAGCCACAATTATTAGGTGACAAACCATCAATTTTTAAATTTATCAGAACTGGTAATTTGGGTATTCAATTCATTCCATTTCTTTAAAAATAGAATTTATTATGAGTAGTATAAATTAGTATTTAAAGTTTCAAGGTGTTACATCTGCAACCAAAAGAAGGAGCATTTTGTTCCCATTTATCATTAATCTCAAAATTTATATTCATTTGTTCACAAACACTATATACCTACTTTCTGCCATAGATTATCCTAAAGTATAATCTGTGACCTCCAGGAACTCACAGATGGTAGATCAGTGCTTCTCACATGAGCATGACCGACGGGGATATTTTTAAACATGGATATGAAAGGCCGATTTATAGAAACTCAAATACTGAAGGTGGGGGAGTGGGACATGGAGATTTCCATGGTTTTAAGCTCATAATCGCTTCTGATACTTAGTCTGATGGTTCTGCATCACCAGCATGGAGCATAATACAAGACAGGCCATTTACTCAGTCATCAAATCCTTACCGAGCACCTGATCTGCACCATAGGTGCTGGGTGCTGGGGTGTGGGGGTTGGGGGCTGCTGGATACCAGAAAATACACATCATGCAGTTAGAAGGATAAGAGAGTCAGCCAAACAAAGAGCAGATGATGATCCACCGTAAACAGAACATCTCTAAATGTGGAATCATACCATATGGTAGGCTTGATGACCAAATTAAATGACAAAGTATATTCACAGATTCTGAGATTTATTTTATTTTATTGTTTTCTTTTGGTAGCAAATTCCATGGCAGGTTTAAAAAAAACAAACTTTTTTATATTAGAGTAGAGCTGATTAACAATGTTGTGGTAGTTTCAGGCGGGCAGCAGAAGGACTCAGCCATCCATGTACATGTATCCTTCCTCCCCCAAACTCCCTTCCCATCCAGGCTGCCACACAACATTAAGCAGAGTTCCCTGGGCTATACAGTAGGTCCATGGTTGCCGGAAGGGGGGAAAGGATGGGAGGAAGGGATATTTGGGGAGTTTGAGATGGACATGTACACAGCTCAGCTCAGTAGCTCAGCCGTGTCCAGCCCCATGGACTGCAGCACACCAGGCCTCCCTGTCCATCACCAGCTCCTGGAGCTTACGCAAACTCATGTCCTTCAGGTCGTTGGCACATACACACTGTTCTATTTAAAATGGATAACCAACAAGGACCTTCTGAGATTTTTTTTTTAAGAGACCTAACTGACCCTCTACTACCTCCAAGATCACACAACAAAGAAGGGAACTGAATCTAGGTCCTGTGACTCCCGCTCTTACATACTTTTTCCCTTGACTGGAAGCTTCCGCTTAGGAGTAAAGGAACCTCTTCAAGAACCAGGACAAAAACAGAGTACATTTCTCAATTCTCAAAAGCTTGTGTTGTTTCTACAGGCGCACTGTATCTCAGGAGCTATCAATCTGGGCGTTTTGAAAAGATACAGTCAGCAAAGGAAAAAAACAAGGTGGATGTGAAAAATGTCTTTGAAGCTATTTCAGCTTCTACTCTCAGAAAATGCTTGAATTTCAACTCTAGTAGGCATAAAATAGCTCATAGAAAACGCTGGTTTTGAAATCTGAATCAATGACCTAGAAATAAATCTCCGAGAGGGATAAACGAAATTTTGAAAGAGTAGAATCATAGAAAATAAAAATGTTATCTTCAAATGGTTTGTAAAAATAATGTTTTGGGGTTACAGTGTGGAAATAGGTACATTTTAGAGCTACAGGTATTAATGACATACTGGCATTTTCTGGCAACACAAGTCAGCTAAGGAGTAGGTTTCCTTCAAGGGGGTTTATCGCTGGAAATAACCAAAGGACGGATCTTGTCTACAGTCGCACCAATAATACAAACATCGCCTCCCTACTCAGGGTCTTTGCCAGGTGGCATCCACTCCTGCCATTTTCCTGAGGCTCCTCAAGGGTCAGCGTTTTGTCCTTCTCTGGTACAAAATCAAACTTAGACCTCTTATTTTTTGACACCTCCGTCCACCCTGTCTTCCTGAAACCCCTTGCTCTCACGGAGCTGCAGATTGCGGGCTCTCTCCTGCCCCCTCCTTGCCCGCCCCCCCACTCACACGCACCCTCTCAGGCCTCTGCCTGGCCCACTTTGCGGTCTAGTCCTCCGTCCACACTAAGAGGTGGGGGAGTGGGGCGCGGATATCTCCGTGGTTTTAGGCTCGTAGCTGCTTCTGTTGCTTGGGCTGACGGCTCTCCACCACCAGGGTGGAGCATAATACAAGACAGGCCATTTACTCAGTCATCAAACCCTCACCGAGCACCTGACCTGCACCCCATGTGTGGGTGCTAATGGACAGCTCTCCCACCACCCAGGCTTCCCGGCCCTGGGAGCTCACGGACAGGCCTCTTGGTGCTGCTTCCCAATATCCAATCAGCCTTGGAAGCTATCAGATTCTTTCTGTGTAACTGTTCCTAAGATCTGACTTCCTCTTCACCAGTCCCCATTAATCTGGAAACACAACCTCCTCGATTAAGCCCTGAACAGTTACTGTGGCTTCCTGGGGACCAGCTCTGGTTCATCCTGCAGCCTGAAGCCAGATGAAGACCATTCTCTCACGTCCCATCCCTGTCCAAGAATCAGCACCTGCCCTGCTGAAGCCCACCTCAGTGCCCCTTACCTGGCATGACTCCCCTCCCTGTAAGCCAAACCTTCCACTTTCTCCAGCATGAAATTCCTTCTGGGACAATACCTGCCCAACCTACTCTTCTTCCACAGTGAATTTTAATTTCCCCAGCAGTCACATCTGGATCACTCACACTTGCTTTATTGCAACTAAAGGGCAGTTTGTGCTGAGACCGCAGTAGCGGGGGCCAGCCAAAGGGTCACCCTGTTTGCTAAACTGATCTGAATTTACTGCAACTCTGCCAAAGCTCAATCTAATTATCCAAAGACTGAAGGAGCTGACAAAACATCTGGCTTCAACCATAACAGTCATTACTTCAATTTCTTAAACTATAGTAATAGAGATAGATGCATGCTAAAAGCATTTTTTAAATTAGAAAGATCAAGGGAACAAAAATCTTCATACCTTCTTATTTTTCTCTCCTCTGATGTTTAAGGTGATTTTATCACTCTGATTACAAAAGGGTCTTTTGGCATCTGAGGTGCTAAGGACGGATGACAAGGGGCAGACTCAAATATGTGAAGGATGAATTGTGTCCAAAAGTCTGCGGGCCAAAGAGATATTTTCCAAGTGGGAAATGAATTCTGACAGGAAGCTGCCTGCTGGACAATGAAGGAACATTTTGAAAAGCTGGTCATCAGATTCTAGTTGTGTTGACTAATCTGAACTACACATGTGGAGTCTATAGTGTAGAAACTGCTCTGAAAAGATCTCAATTATGCAGAAGAGGCAGCTAAAGATCTTTTAAAATGTGAACATCCGCTTTGTCAGATGTGTTAACATGTCACAGAGAACAGGCCCTCCTTACAAAATAACTGATGTTCAAAACTATGAGCCTCCTTGAGAGGCTCATAAATCCTGCCTCCTTCAAATCAAGGTTAGCTTCTGACTAGGTAAGACCAGCAGGCAGTTACTTTCATAAGATGGATTGTTTAGGGGGCTCCCCCAGTGGTCCAGTGGTCCTGCCTTGCAATGCGGGGGTTTGATCCCTGGCTAAGGGACTAGGATCTCATGGGCCAAGGAGCAGCTAAACCCAACTGCTGAGTCTGCACTCTGGAGCCTGAGAACCGCAGGCAGAGAGTCCGATGCTGCCGCGGAGCCCGCTTGCTGCACCAGAGATTCCGCCTGCCACACAAGGACTGGAGGCAGCCAAATAAACACCGTTTTAAGATTGTTTTAAAAAAATACATGTGAAAATTAAAATCATACACATGTATTCATACCTAATCTCCTCCGTATTTCTTCTTTCTAATCATATGTGAAATGCTATTTTCATTCATGCATTAAGCTTTCACTGAGCACTGCTCAAAGCTCCAGGGAGTCAATGAGTCCTACCCGAAAGGAACTCTCAGGCCAGAGAAGGACGCTCACAGACGTGGTGGAAAGAGATAGTTAAGGACAGGAAATGATGAATAGGAAGAAATAACACTAAACAGAAATTTCATGTTTACTCCTAATTTATTGATTGAAGACTAATCCAACAAATTAAGTCAAATAAATTCAGGGAAGAACTCTGCCAGCTTGATCTCAGTCAGATTCAGTTTTCTGAAATTCTCATGAGTGAATGTGTCAAGTCAAGGCTGCAGTGAGGAACAGATGCTGAAAAATAGTGACTGTGTAGGTAGAACAGTCTTTAGCTCTTAGAGATAAGAAATGGTCCCTACATTTATGTCACAGGAAATATATCTGTTGATACTTTTATCTTCTAGTTTGCTTTTGGCAATAGTCTTGTTCTCACTGTAAAAGAAACTTAGAATTATATTATTGTAAAATAGTTCTAAAAGAACAACAGGGATCTGTTACAGGAGTTTTGGGGCACATACAGTCGGAAGTGACCCACGAGGCCAAAGCCTAACAATTCTCCTGCTGTTGCTGTTTGGTCACTACGCTGTGTCCTCCCACCCCTGCCTGCGCTGTCTCCTGGCGTTTGCTGAGCTGGTGATGCTGTCTCACCTTCTCGTCTTCTGCCATCCTCTTCTCTTTTTGCCGTCAATCTTTCCCAGCATCCCAACAGTTCCCCAGGACATTATAATATACCAAAGCAAATCTTGGAATCAAACAGTATGCTCTAATAATAATTTTTGGGGAAACAGAAGAAAATGCAACTGAAAAGCAAACTTACTTGCCAACCTGTGAGGTCCTCCCCTTCCTTATAGGACCAGAGCCTCTCTCATCCTCTGCAGGACCACCCCTCCCCAAAGAAGTGATCCCTTTTCTGAATTGCTTATTTCACCTCACCTAGTCGAGCCAGGGGTTTCTCTGGTAGCTCAGAAGGTAATGAATCTGCCTGCAATGTGGGAGACCCAGGTTCGATTCCTGGGTAGGGAAAAATCCCCTGGAGAAGGAAATGGCAACCCACTCCAGTATTCTTGCCTGGAGAATCCCATGGATGGAGGAGCCTGGTGGGCCCCAGTCCATGGGGTCACAAAGAGTTAAGACACGACTTAGTGACTAACACTTAGACTTAGTGGAAACAGGCAGTGAATAATCTGCTACTATTTATTTTCCATGTTTTGTCTTTTTCTCCAAATAGATCATACGCTGGTTTCTGAGGACAGGAAGGTTGCTTTCTATTCCTCTGTATCCCCAGCAACTAGGAAGTGCCCCGCATAGGATGCATGCTTGTTGATGTGGCCACAAACGCTCATTTTTATATTACTACTTATGTGAATATTAACAAAATGCAGTTGGTTAATACTTTGAAGAAAGAACCTAGGGTTAAAATTTTCTAATGTTATATATTTTGCCTTATTTGCCAAGATATCTGAAGAATTCAATATAGCTTTGTATGATTTAGACAAGTAAAAACTGTAAGAAATAAAACCATTCCTGTTTTAAAAAAATGGACATTCATTTATTCTGAATTTTAAAATCTCTTTAGGACTTCCCTAATCCCTTGGACTGCAAGGAGATCAAACTAGTCCATCCTAAAGGAAATCAGTCCTGAGTGTTCATTGGAAGGACTGATGCTGAAGCTGAAACCAATACTTTGGCCACCTGATGCAAACTGACTCACTAGAAAAGACCCTGATGCTGGGAAAGATTGAAGGTGGGAGGAGAAGGGGACGACAGAGGATGAGATGGTTGGATGGCATCACTAACTTGATGGACATGAGTCTGAGTAAATTCTGGGAGTTGATGATGGACAGGGAGGCCTGGCGTGCTGCAGTCCATGGGGTCGCAAAGAGTCGGACACGACTGAGCAACTGAAGTGAACTGAACTGAGGACTTCCCTGGTGGTCTAGTGGTTAAGAATCTGCCTGCCAGTGCGGGGACATGACTTGGATCCCTGGTCAGGGAGCTAAGATCACATCTGCTGCGACCTTAAGCCCAGTGCCCCGCTTAAGGGCCTGCGCTTCACCAGAGAAGCCACCGGTGAGAAGCCCTCGCACCGCAACCAGAGAGTAAACAGTAAATGATAACGATAATAAAATCTCTTTAAACTCAGGTAAAATATGCAGAGAACTAAAGATTACGAAACTTTCCACTGACCATTAGCCCTTATTTGCCATTCCCCAACAAACTCCTGTTGATAAAGTCATTCTAATATATCAAGAGGAACACTGTTCAAAATGTTTTAAATAAGTTTTAAATAATGCATAACTGTCATAAACAAATAGGATCTACACCTTTTTTGAATTCCATCTACCACACCCTCACACTTCGCCTATTTAAACTTCACATCTAGGGACTTTCCAGGTGGTCCAGTGGCTCAGACTGTGCTCTTGATGCAGGGGACCGGGGTTCAACCCCTAATCATGGAACTATCTAGATCCCACACGCTGCAACTAAGAGTTTGCCTGCCTCAACTAAAGACCGTGAGTGCCACAATGAAAACTGAAGATCCCACATGTCCCAAGGAAGACCTGGTATAGCCAAATAAATAATAAATAAATATTTTTAAAAACTCAGACTCTCCAATGGCACAGGAGTGTCAGAGACAAAAATCACTGGGTAACCTGAGATCTACTAGCAGATTGGTGGCTACCTGAGTGTGTCAGGGGAAGGCTGGTATGGGGAACACAGTCTTCAGGGACTCTTAGTCGACTCTGAAAATAATTTACTCCTGCTCTCTTACTGATGCTCATATCTCTGTAATGTTCGGTTTAAGACAAAAATACCCCTATGCTGCTGGCACTGTTTAGCTTCCCTAGAAACCCCAGACCTGCCTCCATGGCTGTTATGAAGGATCGCAGTGACTTGGGAGGAAAAGACGCCACCCATTCCCACGGCTCTGGGGTGAGCTCAGCCAACGGGCAGGGTGTCAGCGCCTCGCCTGCACTGACTGGGTCTTGGATGAGCAGATATTCCTGGCCCTCGTAACTGGTTGAGGAGTGTCCCAGGACCATAGAGGGAAGCCCAGAACCTCTCACCCGCTTGTCTAAGTAGAGTGGCTCTTTCAGCTGGGGCCAGGGGTGGTGGGTATGAGGGCTGGAGCCACGGCAGTCAGTGCTACAACCATGAGGCGCATCAGGGTGCGATCTCAGGGGAACAGGGAGAGGGCAAGGCTGGAAGAATATCAGAGGCAGAGCCAGAGTCCCAGCTCTGATCAAATCAGCCCTGAGCCACTGTCACCTCTCCAGGGTTCAGCTGTGAAAGCCAACACATTTCCCTTATCGTGAGGGCAATCTGAGTCACAGCCAGTCACACACTCATGTCCTAGGAGAAGGCCAAAGACCGATTCAAGATTGCATCATAAAATTCATTTAAGTCATATCAGACCGATCCTGTCTTGAAGTCAAGTGTTGATTTAATGACTGACATCTGAGCCCTGGACATCTACAGGAGGAAGCGATGTCATGGAGGGAAGGGAAAAGGATGCCCGGGGGTCACTTCAGAAGAGGATGACTGGGGGTCTGCACAATCAAAAAATGTTGATTTATGCCCTAACTTTGCCCTTGGTTGTCAGGGAGCCTGAGTTTTAACAGAGATGAATTCTTCAGTTACAGGACTTTAGACTTTGTGTCAGGTGTGAGCAGGAAGATATTTTGGAGCGAGGGCCTTGCTGAGCACCCCTCGGTTACAGACCCACAGAGGAGGCAAAAGCCCGCTTGCTCTGTGTGCCCTTTAGACCTGAACGGCCCGGCGGAAGAGGCTTCCCTTCCTGAAACCTACACTTCCAGTGGGGGCCACACGGCACAACCTGTCACTGCGCGTGTGCTCAGTCGTGTCCGACTCTTGGCGACCCCAGGGCCTGCAGCCCACCGGGCCCCTCTGTCCGTGGGATGCTCCAGACAAGAACACTGGACTGGGCTGCCATTCCCTTCTCCGGGGAGCTTCCCGACCCAGGCATCGAGCCCACGTCTCTAGAGTCTCCTGCATCAGCAGGCAAATTCCTTGCCACTGTGCCACCTGGGAAGCCCTTCCGCTTGAAAAGCCCTGAGTCGGAGCCCGGATCTCCGCAGAGCCACGCCCGACGCGTCCGGCAGCGCCGGGGTAGAGCTGGCCTCGGGGCCCCTGCGCCCACAGGCCCTCCCTCTTCAAGTCTCACTGCAGTTCCTCAGCAGTGCCGAGAACCGCTCCTCCCTGTTTCACACGCCCTGTGCGTTTTGCCTGAGACGCTTTCCCCAAGGCCTGGCCTTCCCCCCACCCCTCACCGGGCTGACCTGACTAGATCCCCAGGGTGCTGCTGAAATGTACCCCCTCAGAGAAGCCACCTAACCCCATGTCACACAGAGCTCCAGTTATCCTCAGTCATGATACCCTTCGCTTTTCCAAAGTAGCAGATAGAGAAATCTGTTATCTCGTTTCAGTGTAATTATTTACCTAAGGTCTACTTTCCTAACGTGGTGTTGGAGAAGACTCTTGAGAGTCCCTTGGACTGCAAGGAGACCCAACCAGTCCATCCTAAAGGAAATCACTCCTGAATATTCATCGGAAGGACTGATGCTGAAGCTGAAACTCCAGTACTTTGGCCACCTGATGCGAAGAGCTGACTCATTTGAAAAGACCCTGATGCTGGAAAAGAGTGAGGGCAGGAGGAGGAGGGGACGACAGAGGATGAGATGGTTGGATGGCATCACTGGCTCGATGGACATGAGTTTGGGTGGACTCTGGGAGTTGATGATGGACAGGGAGGCCTGGCCTGCTGCAGTTTATGGGGTCGCAAAGAGTCGGACATGACTGAGCGACTGAACTGAACTGAACTGAACTTTCCTAAGGAGATGGTACCTAAATATGAGTCAGGACCAGGGCTACTGGCTCATCACCAGTTTATAGGGCCTGAATTTGCTGAATGGTTTCTTGGTTTCTGCTTCCCAGGTGGTGATAAGTGATAAAGATTTCACCTACTACCAGTGCAGGAGACGCTGAGAAACTCTGGCTCAAGGCCACGTCTGTGTCCAACTCTATTCAATGGTAGTGTTACTGCTAAAGAAAATAAAGTGAAGAAAGTGAAGTCGCTCAGTCGTGTCCTACTCCTTGGACTGTAGCCTACCACACTCCTCCGTCCATGGGGTTTTCCAAGCAAGAGTACTGGAGTAGGTCGTCATTTACTTCTCCAAAGGATCTTCCTGACCCAGGGATCAAACCTAGGTCTCCCGAATTGTAGGCAGACGCTTTACCATCTGAGCCACCAGGGAAGTGGTGCTAAAGAACCCACCTCCCAATGCAGGAGACGCCAGAGATGTGGGATTGATTCCTGGGTTGGGAAGATCCCCTGGAGAAGGGCATGGCAACCCACTCCAGTCTTCTTGCTTGGAGAATCCCATGGACAGAGGAGCCCGGTGGGCTACAGTCCATGGGGTCACGTAGAGTCAAATACGGCTGAAGCGATGGAGCAGGCACTAGACCTGATGGATTAGAATCTTCATGCAACAAGATTCCTAGGTGATTTATGTGCAAATTTAAGTTCAAAAAGCACCACTCTACTTCATAACTCTCCATTTTTACCCCCAAGGGTCTGATTTTTTTTTTTTTCCCTTAAAAGACCTCCAAGGAAAAGAATTCCCATGGTTCCTGCACTCAGGCAATTCTACCTGTGTTTATTTCATTCCAGCAAGAACTTGGAGGGTATTTTATTTTTTAAATTCCGTGGCCCTTCTGATCAACCACTTACATTAAGCTCATAAATGAAGGGCACCCCCCACCTGTGGTCTTCAACCTTCTTTTCTTTCTAGAGAGATTCCCTGGGTGCCTTTCTGGTGGCTGTGCTATAGGAAATGACCATCCACTCCAGTCTTCTTGCCTAAGATCCCATGGACTGAGGAGCCTGGTGGGCTACAGTCCATGGGGTCACAGAGTCGGACACGACTGAGCAAGTAACACTCACTGTCTTTCCCACCAAAATAAGGTGCGGATAAGTACATGTGAACAGAGGAGCCTGGCGGGCTACAGCCCATGAGGTCGCAAAGAGTTGGACATGACTTAGTGACTAAACAACAACAAAAACAGGTCAGACCAAAGTACCCCATAGAAGGAGGAGCAAAGCGTCTCCTGAAAACACCACCCCTGGAGGCCCTCCTCCCCAGTTTCAAGCACCAGCACTTGCCTTCCAGATCCTGCTGGCCTGAGGCATCCCCCGGGGAGGTTCCTCCTGCTACTTTTCTGCTGCCTTCCTTGTTTTAAGTGCTCTGTAAGTCAGATTAAAGTATTTGTTTGTTTGTTTTTTTCAGTAGACAAATCTGCAAGCTAAGGATAAAGAAAGACACTTCAAACTCTGCCTTTGAAGCCTGGTTTCAAGTCAAGTAATTTACTTCCCTCCTAGGGACCAATTATAGATCAGGAGGAAAATGGCATGTGTAGTTTTCACGAGAAAACCAGAGACAGAAGCACAATCCGCACCCTGCTTGCCTTCTCATAGAAACAAAGGCACACGCGTGAAAGAAGTGGCACCGTGTTTAGCAAAATAAAAACATCTCCAAGGTGCTTGTCCCTCCTCATACTTCAGAAAAGCCAACTCCAACTTATCCAAAAATATTAACTATCCAGCTACTGAGGACAACGAGGCTTTGATAAGAAGAAAAAGTATAAAATCCTCTAAAGAGGAGTAACAGGATCTCAGCAAGGTAGTCCCCCTCCTGCCTGGAGGTCACAGAGCTTGCCCACTTGTCCCCACTACATAACTTCCGCTGTCCGTGAGGGAGAAAAGTTCCTCGCACTCCCACGTTACTGTTGGAATGAAGGGGTGAGATGACACGGCTGCCGCACCGCTAAAAGCACGAGCTGTAGAATGTGAAGGACAGACTTGGCCTTCTGGCCAGAACTGCCCCATGGACTGCAGCGCGCCAGGCTTCCCTGGCCTTCACTGTCTACCCGAGTTTGCTCAGATTCAAGTCCACTGAGTCGGTGATGCCATCCAGCCATCTCACCCTCTGTCAGCCCCTTCTCCTCCCGCCCTCAATCTTCCCCAGCATCAGAATCTTTTCCTGTGAAGAGTGAGTTGGCTCTTTGCATCAGGTGGCCAAAGCAATGAGGCTTCAGCTTCAGCATTAATCCTTCCAATGAATATTCAGGGTTGATTTCCTTTAGGATTGACTGGCTTGATCTCCTTGCAATCCAAGGGACTCTCAAGACCCAGTGCAGCCAAACAAACAAACAAAAATAAATAAAATGGAGGTGATGATAACAGCCACCCTGAAAGAGTAAATGGAACAAAGCATGAAAAGCGTTTAGTCTCCAGTGGGTGATAAAGATATTTAGCAGTAGTATGATGATAGCACCCTAGGGGTGACCTTGCAAAGAATCTACTGTCTTAAATCTCAAGGTCAGCTAGACTGAGGAGCTAATGTCCTCCCACACCAGGAGGGGCTGGAGAGCTCCTAGAGGCCTCCTGTGGGGCTCAGCTGTCAGCAAGGAGCAGAGGTCATTCTTGGGGGATAAAAAAAGGACAGAATTCTCCTTAGAGTTTCACTGCCTGAGAAATAATTCGAGGGCGCCTGCACTCTCTCTCTCCTAGACAGAAGACAGAGTAAGGAAGGGAAATAAGATTTCTCCATCCCCCTAGGACAGAGAAGTGGGTAGAGTACCTAGAATATTTTCCCCAAATTCCCAAATGCCTGGATAATGCTCCCTTAGCACCATAAATATACAAAATGTTTACAGTCTGCTTTTAGGAGCAATGAAAAAGAACAGAATTTAGAAATAACTCTTAATTGATCTTAGCTTAGGCAAATATGAGAATACTTCATTTGCAAAAATCTCATGACATACCCACTATCTAAGAAAGTTCAAACACCGAGCCGCTCTAGAATTTCCTGCACAGAGTTGTGCAGATGTCCCATTTTCCTGTTGGATGTGGTTGCACTCTCAAGGAAAGACACTATCCTCTACTGAAATCCATACAGGAATCTAACAGATCCTAAACTGGTCATAAAAATTTATTATGTAATAGTTGATACACACAAAAGAATGAATACACGTTAACAAACAGCTACCTCATGAAGCCTGATAATGAAACCAAAAGCTACAAGCCCACTCCCATCCAAGAACTAGAAAACCGCCAACATTGGTGCAGCTACCTGCATCCTCCCTTCCTGATCTCAGCCCTGTGCTTGCCTTCAGAAGTAACTGCTCTCTTAAACTTTGAATGGATCGTTCCCTTGCTTTTCAACTTTTCCTTCTGCCAAGATGGACCTTCAAGAGATTATTTAGTTTGCATAAACACTGCAAAAGCTTGGAGACCTCTCCCTCCAAACGGATCTAAAGTGGGTGCCATGGAGCCTAGGACGGCTCAGCTCTTCTCTTTCTTCCCTAGCAGGCATCATGTGTCTTCATTTCCCCAGAGACTCGGCCAAAGTCCTGAGGATTCTCCTGGTACCTGCCCGCAGCAGTCACAAAACTTCCTTCATTCTCAGAATAGGTGTCTGTCTACACAGCCGTTATCTGAAACAGGGTCGAACTTTCTGCCCACTCAACAGGAACCAGTGTCCTCGTCATTTCTAGCTTGTACAATGGGGACATGAGGCTGCCTGCCGTATGGGTGGGAAAGCCCTCCGCCTAAAGCAGAGGAAGCACAACCCAGACGGCTCCAAACAGCTGTCTGTGAATCCACCGCAACTACCTCCCACAGCTCATCAACAAGGGCAAAAGCAGAGACCGGTCAACTGCCTGGGTGACTGCATAATCTGGTCAGCATATCCACTAGCAAGTCCCCTGTACTTTCTCCAACTTCTGTTAAGAACCATGACTTTGCCATCATTTTTCCAGAAAGCCATGTCATTGTCAGCATCCCATCCTTGTTGACGAAACCCTTAAGAACTGTGAAGGATCTGATGGTTCAGTCTCACTGCAAGCTACCAAAGGAGCCCATCGGTTTCACGGATACTGGCAGAAGGTCCAGGTCTCCCGGCTCAGAGACAAAGGACGTCATAACTTACACACAGCAAGCAGTGCGAGCATTGTGCATTTGTGTCAGCTTCAGAACCTCTGGATTCTATGGGGGGATGTGATGGACGGGCTTGGAGAGGTGCCTATGCACATGCAGCCCAGAAGAGGGGCCTTGAGCTTGCAAAGCCCACGCCTTTTAAGGTGGCTGGTAAGCAGGCCTGCCTTTTGTTCTGGGAAGAAACACTCACTCCATCTTCCAAGGATGCTTCCTATACAAACATTCTTAAAAAGAGACTGTGGAACAAAAGGCAGTCAGCGCCTTACTCATAAAATGTGCAGAAACGAGAGAGGTCCACGAGTTCCTGTGGTCTATCATTATCTGTCATACATCAATTAAAAATTTTATTTACAGTGTTTTTAATGGCATGATTGTTTAAAAGTCCATCTTAAACCCAGAAGTAACAGAGCCTTGTGGAAGACTGTGTGATGATGTGCAGAAACGTGGCCCCCAAAGATACGCATTTATTAGAACTGACACATGCGTGCTTCACAGGTTCACACGCTCAGAGGCTTTGAGGGAATCTTTCTGACTTAGTTTTTTCTGTACTAAACAAGCATAATAATTTTTCTCTGCAATATTAACTTAGAATTTAATGAACAATTCTAAAAGACTTAAAGATCCGCTGTGAAATAGAACGACAAAAACACTGAAGCTCCCAGCCACGGTCGGTGCAGCCAGCATGCTTCCTTGACAAGACGTAGGCTCATCTGTACAGTGACGCACCTACTTTACATTATCCTCCCGTTCGCACCTTTTCTGCCCAAATCTGCCAGTTTTCTCGTGTTACTAATGTACTGACCTTTGCTTTATATTGCCCCGTAATTTATGCCTTTTCTTTAAGCCCATCACATTCCCTGAGTTACTAACAGACTGACCTCCCCTGGATATTGTCCTGCAATTCACACCTTTTCCTCCTGACTCCCATCAGATTTCCCAGTGTCACAGCTAAAGCACTGACGGCTCACAGCCTGTACTGCATTTCTTGCCATCTGTACTTATTTTTCAGAAAAGCCAGGGGGAAGCTGGCCTCTTACTGTGTGTCTAGGGCCGAAGTCCAGAGACTGCGGGAGCAAGGGCTCCTGACTCAGGAAGCATTAGGAAATGACCGAGATGATGAGCTGGGTCCCGAGGTGTTGAGGAAGATGTATATCTCCTCACTGTCCTTTAAGTTTTAGGGGCTCTGCAGGATGAGAAAAGTTTTACATTGCACATATTACAAATTTACTTACATTTAACACGTTTTCCCTCTATTACATTCACACGAATGAGAGGCGTTTTCATATATTAACAACTTTCTCTCGGTTTGTACTCTTGCTATCTGTTGCATTTCCTCCTGGTCACTCTGAAGCTAAAACATCCTGCGGAATGTGGTAACTACATGGAGTCTGAGATGAGTTAAAGCTGGTAAAACAAAGGGAGGTAGGGCTAACCAGACCACCTTACCCATCTCCTGAGAAACCTGTGTGCAGGTCAGGAAGCAACAGTCGGAACCAGAACAGAACTGACTGGCACAGAACCAGGACAGGAGCCTGTCAAGGCTGAACATTGCCACCCCGCTTACTCTACTTGGGGAAGGAAACGGCAACCTGTTCTAGTGTTCTTGCCTAGAGAATCCCTGGCAGGCTACAATCCATGGGGTCACAAAGAGTCAGACAGGACTGAGGCGACTTGGCAGGAAGGCAGGCTTATTTAACTTATATGCAGAGTACATCACGCAGCATGCTGGGCCGGATGTGCTGGATGAAGCACAAGCTGGAATCAAGATGGCCAGGGGAAATATCAACCTCAGGTCTTCACATGATACCACCCTTATGGCAAAAGTGAAGAGGAACTAAAGAGCCCCTTGATGAGGGTGAAACAAGAGAGTGAAAAAGTTGGCTTAAAGCTCAACATTCAGAAAACTAAGATCATGGCATCTGGTCCCATCACTCATGGCAAATAAATGGAGAAACAGTAGAAACAGTGGCAGACTTTATTTTGGGGGGTTCCAAAATCACTGCAGATGGTGATTGCAGCCATGAAATAAAAAGACGCTTACTCATTGGAAGAAAAATTATGACCAACCTAGACAGCATACTAAAAATCAGAGACATCACTTCACCAACAAAGGTCCATCTAGTCAAGGCTATGATTTTTCCAGTAGTCTTGTATGGATGTGAGAGTTGGACTATAAAGAAAGCTGAGTGCCAAAGAAATGATGCTTTTGAACTGTGGTGTTGGAGAAGACTCTTGAGAGGCCCTTGGACTGCAAGGAGATCCAACCAGTCCATCCTAAAGGAAATCAGTCCTGGGTGTTCACTGGAAGGACTGATGCTGAAGCTGAAACTCCAGTACTTTGGCCACCTCATGTGAAGAGTCGACTCATTGGAAAAGACCCTGATGCTGGGAGGGATTGGAGGCAAGAGGAGAAGGGGACGACAGAGGATGAGATGATTGGATGGCATCACTGACTCAATGGACATGAGTTTGAGTAAACTCCAGGAGTTGGTGATGGACAGGGAGGCCTGGCCTGCTGCTATTCATGGGGTCACAAAGAGTCGGACACAACTGAGCGACTGAATTGAACTGAGGCAATCTAGTTGTGTAATCAGAGGAATCCCTTGGAGATCCAGGGGTTAGGGTTCCATGCTTTCCCTGCACGGGGCATGGATTTGATCCCTTGGTGAATTAAGATCCCGCATGCTGGGCCAAAAGGCTGAAAACAAACAAAAAGCACAATAGTAAAACAAACAACATATATATATATATGTACACATATAAAATTGGTAGCCACTGCAGAGTTTTGAAGAGTTTTAGGCAGGGAGAGTAACGTGCTTGTATTTGAAATCAGAACAGTCTCCCAGATGGTGGAATGCAGGCTAGTTCAGGATGGAAATGACGCTGGAGGTAGAGAGAGAGGTCAGGAAAAGCCACATTTGCTGGTGAGGAGATGACAAGTACAGTCTGAACACCATCCCAAAGTGAAAGTGAAAGTCATTCAGTCGTGTCCGACTCTGCAACCCCATGAACGATACAGTCCATGGAATTCTCCAGGCCAGAGTACTGGAGTGGGTAGCCTTTCCCTTCTCCAGTGGATCCTCCTGACCCAGGAATGAAACCAGGATCTCGTGCATTACAGGTGGATTCTTTACCAACTGAGCTATCAGGGACACAAAAGCCACCTTCATATAGTAAATCACTGAGTAACTATTTTGAGAGCCAACTGTGTACGTCAACTGATCACTGCCCAAAACAGTGAGCAGGAAAAATTCTAATTCACAGAAAGTTGCTACACTGTATCATGAGTAATGACATTCAGATCCCAAAACTCAGTAATGAAGAGACTGAGCATTACCATTTTTTGTTCTACAAAAAATGTTTCTACATTTGTAATGAAGTCCATGCTTTCTCTCAGACTGTTGGAGGTGCTGATGCCACTGCTGCGATGCTGGTCACTCACTGCCTTGTTGCTCAGCCGCTAAGCTGTTCCTACTCTGCAACCCCGTGGACCGCAGCACGCCAGGCTCCCGTCCATCACCATCTCCCGGAGTCTGCTCAGACTCACGTCCACTGAGTCGGTGATGCCATCCAGCCATCTCATCCTCTGTTGTCCCCTTCTCCTCCTGCCCTCAATCTTTCCCAGCATCAGGGTCTTTTCCAGTGAGTCAGCTCTTCGCATGAGGTGGCCAAAGTACTGGAGTTTCAGCTTCAGCATCAGTCCTTCCAGAGAACACCCAGGACTGATCTCCTTCAGGATGGACTGGTTGGATCTCCTTGCAGTCCAAGGGACTCTCAAGCGCCTTCTCCAACACCACAGTTCAAAAGCATCAATTCTTTGGCGCTCAGCCTATGTGGGTCAGAGCAAAACAACTTGAGCCTCTCAAAGGAGAGAAGGAAAATTCTAGTTTGCAGTTCAGACAGACTCTGAAGAATATTTTGAGACAGTAGTCTTTCACCAGAAGAATTCTGTGGTAACTGTGGTATTTGGGGTTTGTAATGCTTTCAGTCTTTTCAAGGTCAAATCTAAATTTATATATTGAAATGTGTTCTATTTTCACTGCTGAGTATGGGCGGAATCGATTTATTTGCTTATTTTGAAATGCGTCTACTGGCCTTTAGAAGCTATTATTTACATAAAGGTGCTTTTGAACTTTACAAACATGTTGGATGCTACCTGCTATTCTAAATATTTTAAATAAAGTATTAAATATGTACAAAGCAACAACTTATATCCAAAATAAGAAAATGAAAGATGGAAATCATTGCCAAATGCCTTCCTAAATCATTTTCACAGATTTGTTTTTATCATACTGAATTAAAATATACTTTCTTAAAATATTAAACCATGTGAATATCTAAATCTATTTTCAATGTTTTACACAAAGAGTATGGAGAACATTTTTGATAGCAATCCATAGGTCTACTTTGGACAACTATTTTATTTCATGGTTATTACAACCCAGTGTCTGTTTTTTAAAACTGACCTAAGAGACAATTAACAAATGTAAATATTATTTATGTTAACCTTCTTTAAGGTCTAAATTCACTTTTCATCTCGGCTTGTCTCATTTTCACCTTGTACCTGAGTACTTTACAAGGCATATGTCTCTTTAATTACTTTTTTGTATTTCCTTTTTCATTTTTTTTTTAATCGCTTGTTGCTAAGCAGTGTGCATCACAGTAGGGTATACATTCACTATCTGAGAAGACAGTCTGGTTGGTATTATTTTCCTCCATTCCTTTACCTCACTGGAATTGACCTAAACTGTACTTTCTGCTTTCTTTTGACCTTTCTTTTTGCCAAAATACGTCCCCCCATCCTCCGGTCCTTTGATCAGTACTCAATCACTACTGTTTTCAGTATTTAGCCCCATGTTCTTCTGTTTTCCACTGTTTTGTTGAGCTCTGGTGGACAGCCTCAGATCATACGACTATTTTTACTTTAGTCTACTCTGTCTTGCTTCTTTCTTTTGTATTTAAAGACATTAGAAAGATACCGCTTCTTTTATAAAACTTAGGTCATTTCCTGCTTTTTCCTATAATCACTTTTTCTGTTCCAGATGTTGGCACTGGTTTTTTCAGGGCCATAGCACCTGTTCTGCCCTCTTCCTTGTCTTCCTGATACTTTAGCAATTATAATACTGATTACGGTACAATTCTATGAAACCACTCCACTTACCCAACTTATATTTGTTGTATTTTTCAATGAGCCACACTGCATTTAATTTATTTAGCTATGGTAAGCTGCCCAAAACAGAAAGTACCCCCAGAAAACCAAGAAACAAAACAAAACATCAAACACGTATCAATCACTTACATGTATCCGTGATTTTCTTTTACATACGTGCCTGAATAAACACATCTGGAGAACACAGAGTGCACACTTTGCCTTTACCTAACCAAGCTCACCTGCAGGCCGCCTTGCATTGCCAGGCTCATAGACTCTGGTTCTACTGTTCCTGGAGACAATGATTTCTAGGTATGGGGTGAATGGGTTTATGACATAGGATTACCTGATATTCAGCTTGACTGATTCTGAACATAAGCTTATAAGGTCTTGCTTTTTCTAATTATAAAGAGAAAGAGGTGAGGCTTCTCCTCTTATAATACAGGGATGTTACAGAGTAAGTTTTAAGCAAGATTCATTATGGATAAACTCTCTAGAACAAAGTTGCTCTATCAGATATGTTGGAGATATGTTTGGGTATACATGTTAATATTAGTATATCCTCTTTCACATCTGACCTATTAATACTTTTCTAGTTCTATTTAATCTAAGCTTTGCAAGTATACCCTTCTTAATATTTACTTGTATGACTCCTTTCTCTAGAGTAACAGACTGCACAGTCAGATGAAAGGGCTCAGATTAACTGACATCACAGTCAAAGAGTCCTTCCATATTTCAAATTGATTCTAAACTGAGAATTCACTTCCATTTTTTTCTACTGAAGGTGGTTTATAATAAGTTGAAAATTAACAGTAGAAACAAAATAATAAACTGGAAAATGGTTAAAAAACTGATAAAAACATAAAAAAAAAGAAAAACATAAAAATGAAAACAAGTGATAAAAATATACATTATGTCTGTCTATAAACTCTGGCTTATTGAGAGGCAGTAAGTGTAGTTATTAAGAATATAGGCTTTGGGGTCAATTGGCTTGGTTCTCTTGACTATTTCATTAAAATGAAGGCTAATAAAACTTATGGAACAGTAAAATAGTGGTTAAGAATGTGAGCTTGAAATTTTATAAGGCAATGCACTGAGTTTAGGACAGTCGAGACAATTTTGAAGAAATCATAAGCCTTAGGACTTATACTACTAGATATCACCATTTATAAAATCATATAATTAAGAGAGTGTGGTACTGGCACAAGTATAGACAAATCTAAAGAGCAAGGGAAAATAACAGAGAGTCAGGGAAGAGTTGAAATTACAGTCTCTCAAGTCTGAATTCAATCTAGAGGCAGAATTCCTTCTTACTCAAGGAACCTCAGTCTTTTTCTTATAGACATTAACTGGTTAGATGAGGCCCACCCACATTAGGAAGGGTAATTTACTCAAAGTCTACCATTTAACTATGTTGTTTAGGCGCTAAGTCACGCCCAGCTCCTTTGTGACCCCACAGACTGCAGCCTGCCAGGCCCCTCTGTCCATGGGACTTCCCAGGCCAGAGCACGGGAGTGGGCTGCCGTTCCTTCTCCAGGGATCCTCCCGACCCCGGGGATCGAATACCTCTCCTGTATCGCAGGTGGGTTCTTAACTGCTGAGCCACCGGGGAAGTCCCAATTAAATCAATTAAACCTTAATCACCTCTTAAAAATATCTTCACAGCAACATCTAGACTGGTGTCTGATGAAAAACTGGATACCACAGTCTAGCCAGGGTCACACTTAAAACTAACCAACACACTTTCACTAGGCAAAGAATAAGAGCAAAAAAAGCATGATAAAAAAATGATAAATTGGATCTCATCAAAATAAAGAACTTCTATCTTTAAAAGAAAATGGAAATGAAAGTCATAGGCTGGGACTTGCATCTAGAATATGTAGAAATCTCTTACAACTCAGTAGTTTAAAAAAGTATTAAAATACAAGCAAAGATTTGAACAAATCCTACATTACAAAGGTGTGGATGGCAAACAGAACAAGAAACCATTGTTTGAGGCATTAGTCATTAGGGAAGCACGAATTAAAAACACAATGAGATACCATTGTACACCTATTAGAAATGGCCAAAAATAAAAACAAAACAAAAAATTAATACCGAGTGCTAGCAACAATGGACAGCACCTGGAGTCTCATACTCTGCTTGTGGGAATGGAAAACAGTAAAGTGAATTCAGAAAAAGCTTCCCAGCTTCTTTACAAAATCTGATGTACACCTACCATGTGGCTCAGAAATCACACTTCTTAACTCAAAAGAAATGGGGGTAAATATCCAAATAAAAACCTGAACACAAACGTCTACACAGCAGCAACATTCATAATCACTCCAGCTGGAAACAGCCCCATGTCCATGAACAAATAAACTGGTACATCCGCACAACAGAATGAGACTAATGATTTAATCTGCTCTGTGCAATGACATGGATGAATTTCACATGCATTATATTAAGGGAGACAAGCCCAATACAGAAGATTACAAATTGTCTGATTCCATTTACATGGCATTCTAAAAAAGGCAATGACATAGGGACAATAATAATAATAATCAGTGGTACCAGAGACTGAGTAAGGGAAGGAATTGAAAGGAATAGAAATATTTTATACGTCGACTATGGTGCTGGTTACACAACTGTATACATTTATCAAAACCCATAAGACCATAATGCATCTATTAATGGACAATTCTATGATCTGTAAACTGTATCTTAATAAACCTGACTTTACAGTACTAGCAGTGAAAGCCAAAAAGATGAAAAAAATATTCCATCAGGAAGAAACTTCCTAATGGGGTGGCTGAATGGCATCACTGACTCGATGGACATGAGTGTGAGCAAGCTCCGGGAGTTGGTGATGGACAGGGAAGCCTGACCTGGTACAGTGCAGGGGTCGCAAAGAGCTGGACATGACTGAGTGACTGAACTGAACTGAAGGCAGACACTTAGTGGGGGGAGAAAAATTGAAATATGAGTTCAGAAAGGAAGGGTGTAAAATTTCAAATTGGTAAAGAACATTTTCACATAATCGTAAATGCTTGTTCACACATTTTTTTATTTTATTTTTTTGTTCACACATTTTTGAAAGAAAAATGATGAGTGTCAAATCACTGTGGTATGTACTCAATAAATACATTTAAGAGTGACATAACAGTTTTATTTTTAAATGTCAATGTTTGCAATACACTGGAAATTATATGCTTTGCAACCATTAAACTTACTTTGACAAGTTTTAGCATCAATCTAAAAATGCACAAGAAAATGCACAGTTTTAAAGAATACTTTTAGAGAACTACAAAGACTCCTGCTCCAGAAGACAGCTTCCCCAAACTCTGCCACAGATGGCTGGCAGGTGTGGCAAGATTGAGCCCCAAAGTCCCTTGGGCAGGCAGGCTGTTTGCCTTCAACCAAAAGCAACTTGCCTGTTCACTGAAATGTGCTTTTGCAAAGACTCTCATTGTCTCTAAAAGCAAGAAGGTAAAAGAGATTGTAAAACACTGCCCTAGAGAGATTCTTGCACATTAGTACAGATGGAAAGATACAAGGAAACCGACTGCATAATTAATTGCAATAATGAGTCACTGAGAACAAATTCAATGCCCATCCACTAGCAAATAGATAAATAAAATGTAGAACTACCTTTCAATGGGATTTTATGTAGCAATGACAATGAATGAGCTGTAACAGCTCATTGATAACATGCATCATTATGGATGAATCTCCAAAACTTGATGCTGAGTGAAAAAAATCAAGGTCATGATTACACATACTATGATATTATGTATGAAACATTTGGAAACATGCAAAACAAGACAGTGGATTGTTTAGGAATAAATATCTATGCAATTGTATTAAAACATGCACAAGATTGACAAATAACCAAAATATAGATCCCATGGTTCTCTCTAGAAAGAAAGGTTAAGGAATCAGGGAAGGATGCATAAATGTTTTTTTTGTAATATATTTCTTTAAAAAATCTGAAACAAATATGGCAAAAGTAGACTGCAGAAAGCTAAGCAGCTGGACTGCAAGTGTTACATTATGTTACTATCTATGCCACTCTGTGTTTAAAGTATTTCCAAAAGACACATAAAAATAAACTATGTATTTTGGTATCCTGAAACTTCCCAGGAGTTCTTTGTCATGAGTTATACCAGACACAGAATCTTCAGGTCCGAAGAATCAGAAAGGGTGATTGAGCTTAGATGTTAAATATACACATTATTAACTTTTTAGTTAGTTAATCACTGGAGCCTAAATCCAAGGTCAGTCTGGATATCCTCCTCAAGTTCCAAGAAACCCAAAGAAAATGTGATACACGTGAATAGGTAAAGATTGAATATCACATCTAACACCAATAACTTATTTTCTGTGGGTGTGTGTGTGCTAAGTTGCTTCAGTTGTGTCCTACTGTTTGCGAACCCAAGGACTATAGCCCACCAGGCCCCCCCCATCCTTGGGATTCTCCAGGCAAGAATACTGGAGGGGGTTGCCATTTCTTTCTCCAGGAGATCTTCCCAACGCAGGGACTGAACTCGCATCTCTTCTGTCTCCTGCATTGGCAGTTGGGTTCTTTACCACTAGCACCACCTGGAAAGCCCATCTTCAATACATCAATTCTTTGATTCATTAGACAAGAACTAAATGACAGTGTGCTTTGCAGTAACTTGAACATCCAGAGGTAGTCAAGACAGACGAGAGACAATGCTACCTTCATGGAGCTTTACAGTCAAGGGTGAGACCGTTCGCTCTCAGAGATTAGTAAGTATCACGAGTGATACAAACTGGGCAGTAGACGAGAGACAATGCTACCTTCATGGAGTTTACAGTCAAGGGTGAGAAAGAGACAGTGAGCGAACGGTCTCAGAGATTAGTAAGTATCACGAGTGATACAAACTGGGCAGTAGAGATTCATCGCTGGGGGAAGGGGGGATAAGCTGAAGCCACTTTGGATACAACAGGCCTCTCTGAGGATGCAGTGTTTGAACAAGGAACCTCGGTGTAAAGACTCGGAATAGAAGGCAGCAAACGTCTTGACCAACAAGACGAGTGAGACTGAGGAAGCATAATGAAATAGACATGAGCTCTACAAGCCTACAGAAATAAAGGACACATCATCAGGTAGTAATTTAAAAGTTTCACGATTCTTTTTAAAAAGTTATTGATAAAACTAACAACACGCTTCTTCCTATCCAGGAGCTCTTGAAAGTATCACACCTCAGTCCTCTAGCTTGACTTCTTACCTGATGTTTCAGTAAAAATAGTACTTGGATATTATCCTGAGATAAAGTAAAAGTACTTTATCAGTAAAGTACTTTTTCAGTGAAGTACTGAAAATAAAACAACAAGGAATCCTCAAGGTATTTACTGAACAACACCAATAAAAATCAACCTTTTCCTAACATATGTGCCAACCATTTAGAAAAGACAACAGACTGTAAATATATTCTTGGGAACAGGTGTTACGGAATAAAGCAAGAAAACTTATGCAGGGATCAAAAAAGCAGGTGACTATGAACAGTAAAATAATATCACAGTAAGACATTAGACATCTGTATCATATTTCAGCACATGTGTTAACACTCAAACTTTTCTTGAAGCTATAATGTATTCTCCTGGGAATGGATATAGTGAACAGTGGATCTCTTCATTTCAACCAGAAAAAAAATAATCTAAAGTTGACTGACAGAGAGGCAAACTCTATTAGTTAATAGCTATATCCCAGATGGCCATCTTAGGGGCATTTAAAGACTATTATCTACGTCATTGTCTAATATACTGAGGTAGACAATATGGTTAAGACCATGAGAATTATAAGGAAGGAAATAAAACAGAAAACACTGTCCGGTTTTTGTTCAAAACCCATGGTACAGTGAAATCTTCCCTGTTTGCAGTTCTACTGAAAGAAGCTGTAGAATGAATGCTGTTTAGTCACTCAGTCATGTCCAACTTTTGCAACCCCACAGACTGTAGCCCACCAGGCTCCTCTGTCCACAGGACTCCCCAGGCAAGAGTACTGGAGCGGGTTGCCATTGCCTTCTCCAGGGGATCTTCCTGGCCAGGGATCAAACCTACATCTCCTGCATTGACAGGTGGGTTCTTTACCACTGGGCCACCAGGAAAGACCAGAGAAAGAATAGTGGAACTGAAATTAGTTGTCAAAGACCAGACAAGCCTTCTGTAGGAAAATGGAAAAACAAAAGCCATTCAGATCCTCTAATTCAGAAACACAAAGGCTTAGGGAAGCCTATAAGATCAGGAAAGGCTTGCATGTGAAAGAACGATTTTCCAAATCTGAAATTAAAAGCCATGAAAAAACACTGCAGGTTAAAAGAGGTTATGTGAAGACAATTTCTTTGAATCATGGCTGTGTGAAAATGCATAAAACATCTTATCCATGAGGCTGGACAAAATGAAAATAATTTCAAAAAATTACTAGAGTGATAAATCATGAGTTCTGAAGCCTGAGTTTGAATCCTGACTTTCCACTTATTAGCTGTGCAACCTTGGATGAGTTTCTTAACCTCTCTGAGTTTCATCTATAAAATGGTTGCTGTGAGGATGACACGAATAAAGAACATAACATTTATTGATTTTTGCCATGGAGTAAATTTAGCCATAACTCCATGGGCAGGCAAGAGTTAACACAGCAGTCCGGCTCGGTCGTCCTGCTTACAAGGATGGCTCCTGGCTGGCCCTGCCACCAACACCAAGGCACAAGAGTGGATCACTGTGCCGCAAACAGTGGTGGAAGAGGATGGTTTACATCGAACCCTTGCTTTCCTCCTGTGAGTGTGGACTTCTGGAACACGCGCTGCACAGAATGCCTACGTAGTCACCCCACAAGAAAAAGCCGAGGTGCTGAGCCTCTGAGGAGCCTCCTTCCTCGGCTGGCTACGCTCCACACACGATGTCACAACTTGCTGGAGGAATTAAGCACGTCCCGTGTGACTTCGGTGAGAGTGGCCCCTCGGAGGCTTGCCCCTGGGTCCCCTGGACCAGCCCCGCACGCCTTTCCCTTTGCTGATTCCGCTTCATATTCTTTCACTGCAACAGATTCTAGCTGAAAGGACAGTCAGATTTTGAATTCCTCTAGTGAGTCACAAAGCTAGTGGTGGTCTTAGGGACCTGTGAACATTTTCAGAAATAGATTATTGTAAACAATTATCTTACATTGGGTCTAACTGTAGTTAAGACATGTATTTTAATAAATCTGGAAATCACATTCATGAAAAGTGACTTTTAGCTATAACACCTTGATGACAATAAACACTGCATTGTCTCTTTTCATAAATAATAGATAAGATTAAAAAGTTGAAATTCAATAGCATGCTCATTAAATTATACCAGTATTTCTTGATAACATGCTTTTATGTCCCATGAAAATAAATATTTAGCTGTTACATCCTTCTAAATGATATTTAAGACAAGAATATTAAGAGCTCAGAAATACTCAAACATATCCTTCAAATAGCAACAGAAGATACAGCACAACTGAAATGCCAGAATCACTAAACTGTAGCAATGGATCACTAATTTTGTATATTTTCATCATCTCTTACAAATAAGTGGTTAGTCTTTCCCAAAACTTAATAAATCCAATATTCTTCCCAATATATCTAATGTTCTGTCTTAAAAAATCAGTATCTGGAGAAGAGAATTTAGAAAGAAAAGCTCAAGAGAAAAAGTACTTAATAATTCATGAAGACTGTCTGTTTTTGGATCCTCAGATCAATTCCCCTACTGGAAAAACCTGTAGGTAAGACACTAAATCAAAACCACCTTAAAGGCACCGAGTTAAAAAGACAGTGGGGACAGGCCACACTCTTAAGGCAGCTCAGATTCAGAGACTGCAGCCCCCAAGGCCACTTCTGCCGTGAGGGTGCTGGTCCCTATCTGAACCTGGGCTCTGGTTTGGTGGCTTCATTGGAGAAGAGTCCAGGAGACAAGATTCAGGGCTTGCACAGCACGGATCATCTCATGGGATAATGTTCCCACATTAAGCTTATCTCCAAAAGGTAACGTGAAAGTTACCTTAAGCAAACAAGTAAAAGAAAAAGTTTTTTAAAAATGATAAGCTATCTCTTAAAAGTTATGGCTACTGATTGCCCTCATATAGACTTGTAGCCTGAATCTAAGCAAACCTTGAGTAGGAACAAAAATTTCAATCTATGGATTTTTTTTAATGTGGTCCTATACTGAGAGTACACATACACACACACACACACACATGTCTTAGGTAAAATATTAGCAAACAATATAATAGTGTATAAAAAAACAGTATCATGACCAAATTGTGTTTACATTAATACACACACATACTAATGAGCCATTAAGCATATTAACAGATTGAAGGGAAAAAACAACTCAATAGATAAGGAAAAGGCATGTAATAAAATTTAATGCCCATTCTTGACAGAAACTCTTATACTAAACTAGGGAGAAACTTCTCTTTAATCTGACACAGGACATAATTATAAAACATCTATAGCTAGCTATGATCAAAATAAATGAGAAAAAGGTGTAGGCTCTCTCCCTGAGTTTGGGAACAAGATGCTATCACTGGAAGTACTGGCTAGCTTAGTAAGTCCAGAAAAAGAAATTAAAGATATGAGATTGGAAAGGAGGAAAATGTTACTGTTTTCCACTGGTATCAGAATCTTAGAAATACCTTCAAAAATCTACAGATAAATTTAACAAGGTTGCTGGTTATAAGATCTATATATAAAAATCAATTAGATTTGTATTTAATTATTTCTATAAGCAGCTTAAAAAATAATTTTTCCAAAGCTACCATTTTAATAGCAACAAAAACTATAACATATCATATTGTAAACTACAAATTTACTAAGACTAAATCTTAATTGTCCTCACCACAAAAAAGAAATGATCCTTAAGTGATCTGATAGAGGGACTAACTAATGCTACAGAGGCAATCACATCACAATATGTAAATATCAAACCAACACATGTATACCTCAAATGGACATAACATCATGTCAGTGATATCTTAATTAAAAAACCTATAAGTATGTAGGAATAAATCTAACACAAGAACAGAAAAAGATATTTGTAATATAGAGTAGTGATTAAAAGCACAAACTCTTTATCTAGGGATCCTTGGCTCAGCTGGTAAAGAATCCACCTTCAACATGGGAGACGTGTGTTCAGTCCCTGGGTTGGGATGATCCCCTGGAGGAGGGCATGGCAATCCACTCCAGTATTATTCTTGGGGCTTCCCTTGTAGCTCAGTTGGTAAAAAATCTGCCTGCAATGCAGGAGACCTGGGTTCAATCCCTGGGTCAGGAAGATCCCCTGGAGGAGGGCATGGCAACCCACTCCTGTACTCTTGCCTGGAGAATCCCATGGACAGAGGGGCCTGGCGGGGTACAGTCCATGGGGTCACAAGAGTCGGATACGACTGAGCAACAAAACCTCCTCCTCTGCCATTTACTAGCTGTAGGATCATGGGCAAGTCAATTAGCCTCTGTGTGCTTCAGTTTCCTGTGTAAAACATCACATGTTACGAGGACCACCTCATGAGGTTGGTGGGAAGACCGAACACAAAGTAACAGAATGAGGCCTGGCACACAGGGGACCCCTAGAGTGCTCCCTAAAGCCAGAGCCATCAGGATTATGATGATGATACTGGTAGCAGGATGATGCAGAAAACTGCACACGCTTTCTGAAAGGCTTTTAAGAATACTTGATTAAATGGAAAATATACCATATTCATGGATAGGAAGACAATACTGTTAAGACATTAATTCTCCAGAAAAATCTCTAGACTCAATGCAATCCTAATTAAAATATGAACAGGGTTTTTGATGCTCAATAAGCCAGTAATGGAATTTAAAGCAAAGAGCTCATAACTAGTACACCACTGAAGAAGAGGAGTAAATAGGGAGACTTGCCCCACAGACTTTAAGGCTTTATGAGGACAGTGTGGTATTGGTGTTGGGATAGGTTAAGTGACCAAAGAAACATAATAGAAAATTGATAAACAAAGGCAGTGTGGCAGAGCTGTAGAGAAAAGAAGGCACAGTCAAAAAAGAGAGCAAAAAATATTGGTTATCCATAAAGAAAAAAGAAATTAGGTTCTCACACACTTAAGCCATACTCAAAAACCACCTTTAGAAACCTCCCTGGTGATCCAGTGGTTAAGAACCTGCCTTGCAATGCAGGCGATATGAGTGCCAATCCTCGGTTGGGGAACTAAAATCCCACCTGCCATGGGCCACTAAAAAAGCCTGCACACCCCAACCAGAGAATCCACGCGCTGCAGTGAAAGATCCACGTGAGACAATGAAGACACCCCATGCCACACCTAAGACCCCACGCAGCCAAGCAGACAAATGTTTAAAAAGTCAACCCTAGAAGAATTAAGGGCTTAATTTTCAAGGGCAAAACTTTAAAAACTGTGAAGAAAACAGGAGTATTTCTCTGAACTTGAGATAAGGAGGGGTTTCTTAAATAACACACTCTACAACCAAAACAATTCACAACTTTAACCAAATGAAATTTGATTTATATCCCAAAAGCCACACCTTCAGGTGTGAAGACAAGTCACAAACGGGGAGAAAATATTTGTGAACTGACAACATATATGTACCAAGAACATATATAAAAAAACAACATGTTCAAATCAGTAGAAAATGCAGCAGAAAAAAAAACATGAGTGAAAACCATGGACATATCTACAACATACAGATACATAACAAACATGAAGTGATCCGATAGATGAATCATTATTAAGTCAAGCCCACAATGATTTATCATACCTACTCCCCTGGAAAAGATCGAGAAGTCTGACAATACCAAGTGCTGGAGAAGATGCAGGTCAACAGACTCTCTCACACACTAATGACTGGAGTGTCAATGAACACAAATGGCTTGGAAGTATCATTAGGTATTATAATATTTTGGCACTAAGGAAATATTTGTATACTTTATAAGCTAAGTACATATCAAATAGAAACACTTGCACACAGCTACCAAGAGTGACGATATAAGATTATTCATACAGTATCAAAAGTAATAGCAAAAATAAACAATTATTTTTTGTGGCAATTACTAAGTGCCCATCAACAGGAAAATAGATAAATTATGGTAAATTCATGCAATGGGATGTCAAATATACTTAAAATGAGTATAACTATACACGAAACAGGAATAAATATTAGAAATATATTATGAGTGAAAAAAAAACAAGGCACAAAAGACCTAAATTTGACACTCTTTTTTAAGATACTTTTAAGATAAAGATTTTATTTTCTTGGGCTCCAAAATCACTGTGGATGGTGACTGCAGCCACAAAATTAAAAGACACTTGCTCCTTGGAAGAGAAGCTATGACAAACCTAGACAGTGTATTAAAAAACAGAGACATCACTTTGCCAACAAAGGTCTGTCTAATCAAAGCTTTGATTTCCGGTAGACAAGTATGGATGTAAGGACTGGACCATAAAGAAGGCTGAGCAGTGAAGAACTGATGCTTTTGAATTGTGGTTCTTCTAGAGAAGAAGTCTTCTAGAGAAGACTCCTGAGAATCCCTTGGACTGCAAGGAGGTCCAACCAGTCCATCCTAAAGGAAATCAACCCTGAATATTCATTGGAAGGACTGATGCTGAAGCTCCAATACTCTGGCCACCTGATGTGAGGAGTCGATTCATTGGAAAAGTCTCCAATGCAGGCAAAGATTGAAGGCCAAAAGGAGAAGAGGGCAGCCGAGGGTGAGATGGTTGGATGGCATCACTGACTCAATGGACATGAGTTTGAACAAACTCCAGGATACAGTGAAGGACAGGGAAGCCTGCTGCGCTGCAGTCCATGGGGTCACAAAGAGGTGGGCAGGACTCAGCGACCAAACAAGACGAGGAAAATGAAAAATTAGGAAAACACATAGGTGTGTGAGCGCTTATACATGTGTGTATGTATTTTAAGGCAGGAGAATAATAAACGCTCAATTCTGGACAGCAGTCTTGGAGGGGAGCGGGGAGACAGGCTGCAGGGGCGTATGCGAGTTAACGGTGATGTCTTAGTTCTTGGGCTGAATGCACTCATTTTATCGTTAATCGCACCGCTTTTAATGAGTAAAAATATCCATGTGTGGAAAACCTGTAAAGAACTGCACACATTCACAAACTTAATCTTCACATACTTAAACTAGTATACCGAGCATGGTGATGGGTTTTTGGCAGGTCCTCCTTGGTGGGCCCCTCATAGTGTACCCACGCCCGAGAAAACGGCCTCGAACCGGTGCCCAGTCTCCTTACCTGTGGGCTGTGAGCACCGAAAGCGGTTGTACAGTGAAACCAAAAAATAAAAAAACAGAGTAAACCAGTGTACCGCAGTTCTAGCTTATGAACCTGCTACTGTGCCACTTTGGAATAATCCGCTGGAACACTGAACTTATTTACACAACCTGTGGGAAAAGCGAGCATCTTAAACAAGGAAGGAAACAGTATATGCTCCTCCCATAAAGCCAGTTTATGGAAGCTAATTTACCGATTAGCTGTTCTTCTGGTGCTAAGTAACTGAAAAAAACGAGAACTCTAGCTGCACCGACAGCTCTCAGCCAAGGAAATCCAGCTGTAAAAACACACCCCAACTCCACCCACAGACAGGCGGTGAAGTCGTGGTCCGGCCACGCGCGCCACAGACGGAAGGTCTGCGCTCTCCCGCCAGGCCGGCGCCGGGGCCTCGGCTGCGGGCGGGCCTGGGGCGGGCGACGGCGGCGCTCAGCTCCTGAGCGCGCAGCCTCCGGGGCTGGAGCCCCACGGGTGGGACCCAGAGAGCCCGCGCCCCCTCCGCCCCGGGACGCGCTGAGAAGACGCCCGTCCAGGGGCCTCCAGCGTCCGCCAGCACCCGGCTCTCGGGCTTCGGGCTCCTGAGGTACGAGGCGCTCCCGCGGGTTAAGCCGCGCTCCGCGCACACTCAGGCTTTAGCCGTCCGACGCTTGGCCACCCCGCGGACTGCAGCCGCCAGAGCCCCCGCGCGTGGGGCTCTCCAGGCAAGCTCACTGGAGCGGGTCGCCATCCCCTCCTCCAGGGGATCTTCCCCACCCAGGGGCTGGGTCCCCGGAGCCTCCGCACCGGCGGGCAGAACCCGCCCCCGCGCCGCCTGGGCAGCCCCGCGGGCTCCGAGGCGCCCGGCCACAGGGGCGCGCTCCGCCAGGGAGACCTGGGCTCCAGCTCAGCGCAGGCCCGTCTGAGGGCGCGCTCGGCGGGCTCCCCAACCCACGGCGGGAGACCACCCGGGTGGCTCCTCAACCCACGGGCGAAGACCGCCC